>CM059786.1:44446790-44739290 GCA_030435695.1 Brachymystax lenok tsinlingensis | reverse complement strand
CCACTACTCACCACCACCAACTACCACCACCTACCACCAACTACTACTCACCACCACTACTACTAATCATACCACCTACTACTCCACTCAATGCCACTACTCTGACCACCACTCACCACCACCACTACCTACCACCACCACTCACTACTGCTAAACCATAACCCCCACTCACTACCACCAATGCTACTACCACCACCACCACCACCACCAATTACTCTACTCTCACCACCACCACCACCACCACTACTACCACCACCACCACCACCACCTTCACTCACCACCACTACTACCACCACCACTACTCAATATACCCCCACCACTCACCACCAATCGCTACCACTACCACCACCACCACCACTCACTACTTCCCACTCACCACCACTACCACCACCACCACCACCACTCACTACACACCATACCACTCACTACTACTACCACTACACTACCACTACTACCACTTCACCACCACCACTACCACTACTACCACCACTACTACCACTACCACTACCACTACTACCACCACTACCACTCACCACCACCACTCACCACTCACTACCACCACCACCACCACCACCACCACCACTACCAATGCATACCACCATCACTACCACCACCAACGCCACTCACTACTACTACCACCTCACCACCACCACCACTCACCAGCTACTCACCACCACTACCACTACCACTACCACTACCACCACCACTCACCACCACCATATAACCATACCACCACCACCACCACCACTACTACCACCACTACCACTACCACCACTATTACCACTCTTACCACCACCACCACCTACCACTCACCACCACCACCACCACTACCAACTACACCACCACTGACCACCACCTACCACCACCACTACCACCACTCACTACCACTACTCACTCACCACCTCACCACCACCACCACCACCACCACCTCACCACCAATCATACCCCACCACTACTCACCACACTCACTACTACTCACCACTACCACCACCACTACTACTACTACTCTGCTGCCACCACCACCACCACTACTACCAATCATAACCACCACTACTACCACCATTACCACCACCACCACTACTCCACCACTACCACCACCACCACCACCACTACTACACCAACTACCAGCTCCACCACCACCACCACTACCACCACCACTACTCACTACCACCACTACCACTACCACACGCCGCCAATACTCACCACCACCGCCACTGCGGCTACCACCACCAATCTACCACCACCACCCACCACCACCACTACTACCGCCACCACCACCACTCACTACCACCACACTACTCACCACCACCACCACTGGCACTACCACCACCACTACTACCACCACCACCACCACCACCACCACCACTACCACCACCACTACCAATACCTACCACCACCACCACCACCACCACTACCACTACCACTCTACCACCACCACCACCACCCACCACTGTGCACCTACCACCATACCACTACCACCACCACCACTACCACCACTCACCACTACTCACTACCACTGCTGCCACCACCACCAGCACCTCACCACCAACTTCATACCACCACTACCACCACTAACTGCCACTCTTACCACCACTTCACTACCACCACTCACCAACCCCCACCACCACCACTACCACTGCACCACTCTGTTGCCACCACCACCACCACTACCACTACTGGTCACCACCTACCACCACCACCACCACCACCACTATCACTACCACCGCCGCCAATCACCACCACCACTGCCACCGCTGCCACCACCACTGACCTACCACCACCACTCACCACCACCACTACTACTACCACTGCCACTGCTGCTCTACTACTACCACCACCAATACCACCACCACCACCACTACCACCACCACCACTCACCACTCTAACACTCACCACCACCACCACCACCACCACTACCACCACCACCACCAACAACACCACCAACACCACCACCACCACCACTGTTACCTCCACTACCACCACCACCACCACTGCAGCCACCACCACTCCCACCACCACCACCACCACTACCACCACCACTACTCTTACCACAACCACCACCACTACCACCACCACCAACCACTCACCACTACACTACCACCACCACTGCCACCGCCGCCTACCACCACCACCACCACCAATACCACCACCACCACCACCTACCACCACCACCACCACTCTTTAACACCACCACCACCACCACCACTACCACCACCACTCACCACCACAACAATAATACCATCACCACCAGCACCACCACTACTTCACTCCACCACCACCACCACCACTCACCACCACAGCCACCACCACTCTACCACTCACCACCACCACCACCACCACCACCATTACCACCACCACCACCACCACGGCACCACCGCGCCAATCCCACCGCGCCGCCACACCACTGCCACTGCCACCGCCACTACCACCATCACCAATCACCACCACCAACCACTCTACTCACTACTACCACTACCACCACCACCACCCACTACCACCACCACTACTACCACCATCACCACCACCACCACTACCACAGCCACTACCACTCTACTACGACCACCACTACCACTGACAACCACCATTACTCACTACCACCACCACCACCACCACCAACTACCACTGCCGCCAATCTCATCAGCCCGCTGCCAACACCACCGCTACCTACCTACCACTCCCATCCATTACCACCTACCACGCCGCCGGCCACTACCACCACCACCATTACTACCACCGCCATCTGCCAATACTCACCACTACTACCACCACTCACTACCACCACTACCACTGCCGCCACACACACTGCCACCACCACCACCACCACCACTACCACCACTACTACCACTCTAACACCACCACCACCACCACCACTCACCACTACTACCACCAATAATACCACCACCACCAGCAACCACCACTACTCCACCACCACCACCACCACCACCACCAGCCACCACCACTCTGCACCACCACCACCACCACCACCACCACCACTATACCACCACCACCACCACCACCACCACCGCCGCTAACTCCCACGCCCGCTGCCAACACCACCGCCTACCGCCACCGCCACCACCACCACCACCAACACCACCACCACCACTCCACCACCACCTACCACTACCACCACCACCACCGCCACCACCACCACTTCACCACCACTCTACCACCACCACCACCACCACCACAGCCACCACCACTCCCCACGCGCACCTTAACCACTACCACTACAACCACTATTACTACCACCACCACCAATTACCACCTACCACTACCACTACTACCGCCGCTAACCCCACGCCCGCCGCCAACACCACCGCTACCACCAATACTCTACTACTACCATCGCCGCCGCCACCACTACCACTACCATTACCACCACCGCCTACCGCCACTGCCACCTACCACACTACCTACCACTACACCACCGCTGCTACTGCCACCGCTGCCACTACCACCACCACCACTACCACTGCTACTACTACTACCACTACTACCATTTCACTACTACTACTACTACTACTACTACTACCACCACTACTACTACTACTACTACTACTACTACCACTACTACTACTACTACTACCACTACTACTACTACTGCTGCTACTACTACTTCTGCTCTGATCCAGAGCAACTAACATGGACGTTCTAATAATCTGTGAATAAGCCCTGTTCAAACACCCATGTTAACAGTAATCTGCTCTCTACAGTGTTTAGCTGGCCTCATAATAACATATTGCTTACACTGTAGTAACCACCATTGCAATACATACCTCATGCTCTGTGTAGATACTGTATTACGGTTTGTTAGGATGAATGTACCTGGTGGTGTTGTTACTGGCTGTATCCCAAATGGCAACCTGTTCCCAACATACTGCACTACTTTTGACCAGGGCCCATAGGGAATTGGGCACTACTTTTGACCAGGGCCCATAGGGAATTGGGCACTACTTTTGACCAGAACACATAGGGAATAGGGCACTACTTTTGACCAGGACCCATAGGGAATAGGGCACTACTTTTGACCAGGGCCCATAGGAAATTAGGCACTACCTTTGACCAGCACCCATAGGGAATAGGGCACTACTTTTGACAAGGGCCCATAGGGAATAGGGCACTACTTTTGACCAGGACCCATAGGGAATAGGGCACTACTTTTGACCAGGGCCCATAGGGAATAGGGCAATACTTTTGACAAGGGCCCATAGGGAATAGGGCACTACTTTTGACCAGGGCCCATAGGGAATAGGGCACTACTTTTGACCAGGGCCCATAGGGAATAGGGCACTACTTTTGACCAGGACCCATAGGGAATAGGGCACTACTTTTGACAAGGACCCATAGGGAATAGGGCACTACTTTTGACAAGGACCCATAGGGAATAGGGCACTACTTTTGACAAGGACCCATAGGGAATAGGGCTCTACTTTTGACCTGGGCCCATAGGGAATAGGGCACTACTTTTGACCTGTGCCCATAGGGAATAGGGCACTACTTTTGACCAGGGCCCATAGGGAATTGGGCACTACTTTTGACAAGGGCCCATAGAGAATAGGATGCCATTTGGGATGCATATTTTTTGTGTCCTGCTGATGTTCTCCATGATTCTGTATGTTCTCCAGGACGGTTCTAAAGGACAGCGGCTTCTTCCGGTACCTCCACACGGCGGTCATCGTCAGCGGAACCATGCTGGTGTTTGGAGGGAACACGCACAACGACACGTCCATGAGCCACGGAGCCAAGTGCTTCTCCTCTGTCTTCATGGCCTATGACCTGGGTATGTGACTGCCTTACGACAGCCTTATGACTGCTTATAACATTCTTATGACACTCATAAACATTCGTAGATACTTCATGGGCTATGACCTGGGTATGTGACTGCCTTACGACAGCCTTATGACTGCTTATAACATTCTTATGACACTCATAAACATTCGTAGATACTTCATGGCCTATGACCTGGGTACGTGACTGCCTTACTACAGCCTTATGACTGCTTATAACAGCCTGATGACCACTCATGAACAGAAGTAACAACACCTATACTTTATTTCAGTCTAAAGTGTGTTAGTTCATTAAAAGAACAGCAGAGAGACGGATCACTTGCAGGAGCTAAGATGGCTGCCCGGACCGTTACTTTGTGCATCCCAAATGGCAACCTAATCCCTATTTAACACACTACTTTTGACCAGAGCCTTATGGGTAGTTCATAGGTAGCACACAGGTCTAGTATTTATGTATGTATTCATTTTGTACTCCACAAGCAAGCCATTTCAGGACGAAGTCTACACCCATTGTATTCGGGCACATGTTAAAAATACAATTAGACTTAATTTACGGTACTAGTACAGTAGATCCATCTTCCTCCTCCCCTCAGTTGCATAGGGAGGAGGTCAGACCCAGGGCCGTGAGCTTTGTAATGACCTAATAGGACGCTATGGTATTGAAGGTCGCGCTGTAGTCGATGAACAGCATCCTCACATAAGCATTCCTTTTGTCCAGGAGGGTGAGGGCAGTGTGCAGTGCCATGGCGATTGCGTGGATCTGTCAGGGCGGTAGGCGAATTGGAGAGGGTGGAGTGTGTCGAGGAGGTGATGTGGTCTTTGACTAGCCTCTCGAAGCACTTCATGATGAAGGAAGTGAGTGTTACGGGTCAGCAGTCATTCAGTTACTTTCCCTTTCATGGGCAGCGGGACGATAGTGGACATCTCGAAGCAGGTGGGGATAGAGGCCTGAGCTAGAGAGAGATTGAAAATGCCAGAACACAACAGCCAGCTGGTCTGCACATGCTCTGAGGGCACGGCTAGGAATGCCGTCTGGGACGGCAGCCTTGCGAGGGTATAAATGACTTACGTACGTCCTCAGTGGAGACTGTGAGTGTGTAGCCCACGCTGTCTCCTCAGCAGATCAGGGTCATTGTGTTTTCTCCTCTGCAGATCAGGGTCATTGTGTTGTCTCCTCAGCAGATCAGGGTCATTGTGTTGTCTCCTCTGCAGATCAGGGTCATTGTGTTGTCTCCTCAGCAGATCAGGGTCATTGTACTCAAATCTTGGGAAAAAGGTGTTTAGCTTAGCCAGTATGGCGGCGTTGGTGACGTGGGTGGCTTTATTTTTGTAATCTGTGATCGTTAGGAGCCTTGTGTCCAACCCCTGAATTCCTCCTCCACATTGTCCCTATCCTTGTGTCTCGCCATCTTGATAGATCTGCTTAGGACATATTTGTGCTGTTTAACCAAACTAATGTCTCTGGTCACCTTTTCCTGTTTATAAGCAGCATATATCTCTTTCCGTTTTCCTGTAAGGCTTCTATCAATCCACATTTATTGATTGGGGAATATTTTGAAAGACACTCGGTATCACGTCATCTATGCATTGTTTTATGAATCCGGTGACTGAGTCAGCATATTCATTGATGTTATCTCCAGATCAGGGTCATTGTGAACATATTCCAGTCCATGTTATCTGATTGGCCGGACCAACACTGCGGCTGTACCACCGGAACTTCCCTCTTGAGTTTTTGTTTGTAGGTGGGGAGAAGCAAGATGGAGTCATGGTCTGATTTGCCAAAAGGAGGACGTGTTGAGTCCTCAGTAGATACCGTGTCGGAAAGGTCTGTAGCACTGGTCAAGAGTGGAATTTAGACAGTCAGCTGTGTCGGTAAATATTTGGGAGCATGGTTCTCAAATTACTTTTGTTAAAGCTCCCAACAGATTAACTGCCTCCGGAATGAGGTCTCCAGGTTGTTCAGGGTCGAGCAGATCTTTGAGAGCTTTATTTTTGCTGTCGGCTTTGGGCGGATGTACACAGCCATGGCGATAATCCCTGAGAACCCTCTGGGAAGAATGGGCCTCTGATAGACAGCGACAGTAATTGTAGCTGTAACTGACTGTTGCTCTAAGGACTAATGGTTCCTTCTTACGATACTGAAGTCATTCTGAAAAGGCGATTTAATCCACATTTATTATTAGCAGACGATTTAAGACACTCTCCTAGCTACATCTATACATTGTTTACTGAACCTCTACTACCACAGAGGTAGCATATTCATTGATTCTGCTATTACCACAGAGGGTAGCTAACATCAATTACATTCTGCTACTACCTCTACTACCACAGAGGTAGCTACATTATACATTCTGCTACTACAAGATGGAGTCATGGTCTGATTTGCCAAAAGGAGGACGTGAGAGGGCCGTATACCCGTGTCGGAAAGGTCTGTAGCACTGGTCAAGAGTGGAATTTAGACAGTCGCTGTGTCGGTAAATATTTGGGAGCATGGTTCTCAAATTACTTTTGTTAAAGCTCCCGCAACAATTAACACTGCCTCCGGGAATGAGGTCTCCAGGTTGTTCAGGGTCGAACGAAGATCTTTGAGAGCTTTTTGCTGTCGGCTTTGGGCGGGATGTACACAGCCATGGCGATAATCCCTGAGAACCCTCTCGGGAAGAATGGGCCTCTGGTGACAGCGAAGTAATTGTAGTGTAACTGACTGTTGCTCTAAGGACTAATGGTTCCTTCTTACCGAACTGAAGTCATTCGAAAAGACGATTTAAGGCCTGTTTATTATAACGGACGATTTAAGACTGTTTCTTCTCCTAGCTACATTAATACATTCTACTACCTCTACTACCACAGAGGGTAGCTACATTAATACATTCTGCTACTACCTCTACTACCACAGAGGGTAGCTACATCAATACATTCTGCTACTACCTCTACTACCACAGAGGGTAGCTACATTAATACATTCTGCTACTACCTCTACTACCACAGAGGGTAGCTATATCAATACATTCTGCTACTACCTCTACTACCACAGAGGGTAGCTACATCAATACATTCTGCTACTACCTCTACTACCACAGAGGGTAGCTACATCAATACATTCTGCTACTACCTCTACTACCACAGAGGGTAGCTACATTAATACATTCTGCTACTACCTCTACTACCACAGAGGGTAGCTAAATTAATACATTATACTACCTCTACTTTCACAGAGGGTAGCTAAATTAATACATTATACTACCTCTACTTTCACAGAGGGTAGCTACATTAATACATTATACTACCTCTACTTTCACAGAGGGTAGCTACATTAATACATTATACTACCTCTACTTTCACAGAGGGTAGCTAAATTAATACATTCTGCTACTACCTCTACTACCACAGAGGGTAGCTACATCAATACATTCTGCTACTACCTCTACTACCACAGAGGGTAGCTACATTAATACATTCTGCTACTACCTCTACTACCACAGAGGGTAGCTACATTAATACATTCTGCTACTACCTCTACTACCACAGAGGGTAGCTACATCAATACATTATGCTACTACCTCTACTACCACAGAGGGTAGCTACATTAATACATTCTGCTACTACCTCTACTACCACAGAGGGTAGCTACATTAATACATTCTGCTACTACCTCTACTACCACAGAGGGTAGCTACATCAATACATTCTGCTACTACCTCTACTACCACAGAGGGTAGCTACATTAATACATCTCTGCTACTACCTCTACTACCACAGAGGGTAGCTACATTAATACATTCTGCTACTACCTCTACTACCACAGAGGGTAGCTACATCAATACATTCTGCTACTACCTCTACTACCACAGAGGGTAGCTACATTAATACATTCTGCTACTACCTCTACTAACACAGAGGGTAGCTACATCAATACATTCTGCTACTACCTCTACTAACACAGAGGGTAGCTACATCAATACATTCTGCTACTACCTCTACTAACACAGAGGGTAGCTACATCAATACATTCTGCTACTACCTCTACTAACACAGAGGGTAGCTAAATTAATACATTCTGCTACTACCTCTACTACCACAGAGGGTAGCTACATTAATACATTGTACTACCTCTACTTTCACAGAGGGTAGCTACATTAATACATTATACTACCTCTACTTTCACAGAGGGTAGCTACATTAATACATTATACTACCTCTACTTTCACAGAGGGTAGCTACATTAATACATTCTGCTACTACCTCTACTACCACAGAGGGTAGCTACATTAATACATTCTGCTACTACCTCTACTACCACAGAGGGTAGCTACATTAATACATTATACTACCTCTACTTTCACAGAGGGTAGCTAAATTAATACATTCTGCTACTACCTCTACTACCACAGAGGGTAGCTACATCAATACATTCTGCTACTACCTCTACTAACACAGAGGGTAGCTACATCAATACATTCTGCTACTACCTCTACTAACACAGAGGGTAGCTAAATTAATACATTCTGCTACTACCTCTACTACCACAGAGGGTAGCTACATTAATACATTATACTACCTCTACTTTCACAGAGGGTAGCTACATTAATACATTATACTACCTCTACTTTCACAGAGGGTAGCTACATTAATACATTCTGCTACTACCTCTACTACCACAGAGGGTAGCTACATCAATACATTCTGCTACTACCTCTACTTTCACAGAGGGTAGCTACATTAATACATTATACTACCTCTACTTTCACAGAGGGTAGCTAAATTAATACATTCTGCTACTACCTCTACTACCACAGAGGGTAGCTACATCAATACATTCTGCTACTACCTCTACTAACACAGAGGGTAGCTACATCAATACATTCTGCTACTACCTCTACTAACACAGAGGGTAGCTAAATTAATACATTCTGCTACTACCTCTACTACCACAGAGGGTAGCTACATTAATACATTATACTACCTCTACTTTCACAGAGGGTAGCTACATTAATACATTATACTACCTCTACTTTCACAGAGGGTAGCTACATTAATACATTCTGCTACTACCTCTACTACCACAGAGGGTAGCTACATTAATACATTATACTACCTCTACTTTCACAGAGGGTAGCTACATCAACACATTACCCTTTTTTTTTGTCGTATTTCGTTTTCCCTGTCTGTTTTCTTTCTTTTCTAGAATGTTCTCATTGTCCAGATTTAGAAACAGATAGAAATGTGTAAATCCTTTCCTCTTGTCCCGTCTCCTCTTCTCCACAGCATGTGATGAGTGGTCAGTGCTTCCCAGACCAGACCTCCACCATGATGTCAACCGCTTCGGACACACAGCCATCTACAGTGACAGGTACAGAAACACCTTCTGATTGGTCAGATGTTGTAAAGTAAACTGGGACAGATGTTGTATAGTAAACTAGGACAGATGTTGTAAAGTAAACTGGGACAAATGTTGTATAGTAAACTAGGACAGATGTTGTAAAGTAAACTGGGACAAATGTTGTATAGTAAACTGGGACAGATGTTGTAAAGTAAACTGGGACAGATGTTGTACAGTATACTGGGACAAATGTTGTATAGTAAACTGGGACAGATGTTGTAAAGTAAACTGGGACAGATGTTGTATAGTAAACTGGGACAGATGTTGTAAAGTAAACTGGGACAGATGTTGTAAAGTAAACTGGGACAGATGTTGTATAGTAAACTAGGACAGATGTTGTAAAGTAAACTGGGACAAATGTTGTAAAGTAAACTGGGACAGATGTTGTATAGTAAACTAGGACAGATGTTGTAAAGTAAACTGGGACAAATGTTGTATAGTAAACTGGGACAGATGTTGTAAAGTAAACTGGGACAGATGTTGTACAGTATACTGGGACAAATGTTGTATAGTAAACTGGGACAGATGTTGTAAAGTAAACTGGGACAGATGTTGTATAGTAAACTGGGACAGATGTTGTAAAGTAAACTGGGACAGATGTTGTAAAGTAAACTGGGACAGATGTGGTGTAGCAAACTGGGACAGATGTTGTAAAGTAAACTGTGACAGATGTTGTACAGGACAGAGGGACAGATGGTGTACAGTAAACTGGGACAGATGGTGTACAGTAAACTGGGACAGATGGTGTACAGTAAACTGGGACAGATGGTGTATAGTAAACTGGGACAGATGGTAAACAGTAAACTGGGACAGATGTTATAAAGTAAACTAGGTCAGATTTTGTGTAGTAAACTGGGACAGATTTTGTGTAGTAAACTGGGACAGATGTTGTGTAGTAAATTGGGACAGATGTTGTACATGACAGAGGGACAGATGGTGTACAGTAAAGTGGGACAGATTGTGTATAGTAAAGTGGGACAGATGATGTACAGGACAGAGGGACAGATGGTGTACAGTAAACTGGAACAGATGGTGTACAGTAAACTGGGACAGATGGCAGACAGTAAACTGGGACAGATGGTGTACAGTAAACTGGGACAGATGGTGTACAGTAAACTGGGACAGATGGTGTACAGTAAACTGGGACAGATGTTGTATAGTAAACTGGGACAGATGTTGTATAGTAAACTGGGACAGATGTTGTGTAGTAAACTGGGACAGATGTTGTGTTGTAAACTGGGACAGATGTTTTACAGGACAGAGGGACAGATGGTGTACAGTAAACTGGAACAGATGGTGTACAGTAAACTGGGACAGATGGCAGACAGTAAACTGGGACAGATGGTGTACTGTAAACTGGTACAGATGGTGTACAGTAACCTGGGACAGATTTTGTATAGTAAAGTGGGACAGATGGTGTACAGGACAGAGGGACAGATGGTGTACAGTAAAGTGGGACAGATTTTGTATAGTAAAGTGGGACAGATGATGTACAGGACAGAGGGACAGATGGTGTACAGTAAACTGGGACAGATGGTGTACAGTAAACTGGGACAGATGGTGTACAGTAAACTGGGACAGATGGTGTACAGTAAACTGGGACAGATGGTGTACAGTAAACTGGGACAGATGTTGTAAACTGGGACAGATGTTGTGTAGTAAACTGGGACAGATGTTGTGTAGTAAACTGGGACAGATGTTGTGTTGTAAACTGGGACAGATGTTTTACATGACAGATGGACAGATGGTGTACTGTAAACTGGTACAGATGGTGTACAGTAACCTGGGACAGATTTTGTATAGTAAAGTGGGACAGATGGTGTACAGGACAGAGGGACAGATGGTGTACAGTAAACTGGGACAGATGGTGTACAGTAAACTGGGACAGATGGTGTACAGTAAACTGGGACAGATGGTGTACAGTAAACTGGGACAGATGTTGTAAACTGGGACAGATGTTGTAAACTGGGACAGATGTTGTATAGTAAACTGGGACAGATGTTGTGTAGTAAACTGGGACAGATGTGTAGTAAACTGGGACAGATGTTGTGTTGTAAACTGGGACAGATGTTTTACATGACAGATGGACAGATGGTGTACTGTAAACTGGGACAGATTTTGTATAGTAAAGTGGGACAGATGGGGTACAGTAAACTGGGACAGATGTTGTTATCTGGGACAGATGTTGTAAAGTAAACTTGGACAGATGTTGTGTAGTAAACTGGGACAGATGTTGTGTAGTAAACTGGGACAGATGTTGTGTAGTAAACTGGGACAGATGTTGTGTAGTAAACTGGGACAGATGTTGTATAGTAAAGTGGGACAGATGGTGTACTGGACAGGGATAGATGGTGTACAGTAAACTGGGACAGATGGTGTACATTAAAATGGGACAGATGGTGTATAGTAAACTGGGGCATATGTTGTTATCTGGGACAGATGTTGTAAAGTAAACTTGGACAGATGTTGTGTAGTAAACTGGGACAGATGTTGTGTAGTAAACTGGGACAGATGTTGTGTAGTAAACTGGGACAGATGTTGTGTAGTAAACTGGGACAGATGTTGTGTAGTAAACTGGGACAGATTTTGTATAGTAAAGTGGGACAGATGGTGTACTGGACAGGGATAGATGGTGTACAGTAAACTGGGACAGATGGAGTACAGTAAAATGGGACAGATGGTGTATAGTAAACTGGGACATATGTTGTATTGTAAACTGGGACATATGGTGTATAGTAAACTTGGACAGATTTTGTATAGTAAAGTGGGACAGATGTACAGGACAGAGGGACAGATGGTGTACAGTAAACTGGGACAGATGGTGTACAGTAAACTGGGACAGATGGTGTACAGTAAACTGGGACAGATGTTGTAAACTGGGACAGATGTTGTGAAGTAAATTGGGACAGATGTAAATTAAACTGGGACAGATGTTGTACATGACAGAGGTACAGATGGTGTACAGTAACCTGGGACAGATTTTGTATAGTAAAGTGGGACAGATGGTGTACAGTAAACTGGGACAGATGGTGTACAGTAAACTGGGACAGATGGTGTACAGTAAACTGGGACAGATGTTGTACAGTAAACTGGGACAGATGTTGTACAGTAAACTGGGACAGATGGTGTACAGTAAACTGGGACAGATGGTGTACAGTAAACTGGGACAGATGTTGTACAGTAAACTGGGACAGATGTTGTACAGTAAACTGGGACAGATGTTGTACAGTAATCTGGGACAGATGTTGTATTGTAAACTGGGACACATGGGGTATAGTAAACTTGGACAAATGTTGTAAGGTAAACTGGGACAGATGTTGTACAGGACAGAGGGACAGATGGTGTACAGTAAACTTGGACAGATGTTGTACAGTAACCTGGGACAGATTTTGTATAGTAAAGTGGGACAGATGGTGTACAGTAAACTGGGACAGATGGTGTACAGTAAACTGGGACAGATGGTGTACAGTAAACTGGGACAGATGGTGTACAGTAAACTGGGACGGATGGTGTACAGTAAACTGGGACAGATGTTGTACAGTAAACTGGGACAGATGTTGTATTGTAAACTGGGACACATGGTGTATAGTAAACTTGGACAAATGTTGTAAGGTAAACTGGGACAGATGTTGTACAGGACAGAGGGACAGATGGTGTACAGTAAACTGGGACAGATGTTGTACAGTAACCTGGGACAGATTTTGTATAGTAAAGTGGGACAGATGGTGTACAGTAAACTGGGACAGATGGTGTACAGTAAACTGGGACAGATGGTGTACAGTAAACTGGGACAGATGGTGTACAGTAAACTGGGACAGATGTTGTACAGTAAACTGGGACAGATGTTGTACAGTAATCTGGGACAGATGTTGTACAGTAAACTGGGACAGATGTTGTATTGTAAACTGGGACACATGGTGTATAGTAAACTTGGACAAATGTTGTAAGGTAAACTGGGACAGATGTTGTACAGGACAGAGGGACAGATGGTGTACAGTAAACTGGGACAGATGATGTACAGTAAATTGGGACAGATAGTGTACAGTAAACTGGGACAGATGGTGTACAGTTAACTGGGACAGATGTTGTAAACTGGGACAGATGTTGTATAGTAAACTGGGACATATGTTGTACAGTTAACTGGGACAGATGTGTAAACTGGGACAGATGTGTAAACTGGGACAGATGTTGTACAGTAAACTGGGACATATGTTGTATAGTAAACTGGGACAGATGTTGTGTTGTAAACTGGGACAGATGTTGTGTTGTAAACTGGGACAGATGTTGTATAGTAAAGTGGGACAGATGTTGTATAGTAAAGTGGGACAGATGGATAGATGGTGTACAGTAAACTGGAACAGATGGTGTACAGTAAACTGGGACAGATGGTGTACAGTAAACTGGGACAGATGGTGTACAGTAAACTGGGACAGATGTTGTATTGTTAACTGGGACACATGGTGTATAGTAAACTTGGACAAATGTTGTAAGTTAAACTGGGACAGATGTTGTACAGGACAGAGGGACAGATGGTGTACAGTAAACTGGGACAGATTTTGTATAGTAAAGTGGGACAGATGATGTACAGGACAGAGGATGTACAGTAAACTGGGACAGATGTTGTACAGTAATCTGGGACAGATGTTGTACAGTAAACTGGGACAGATGTTGTATTGTAAACTGGGACACATGGTGTATAGTAAACTTGGACAAATGTTGTAAGGTAAACTGGGACAGATGTTGTACAGGACAGAGGGACAGATGGTGTACAGTAAACTGGGACAGATGATGTACAGTAAACTGGGACAGATAGTGTACAGTAAACTGGGACAGATAGTGTACAGTAAACTGGGACAGATGGTGTACAGTTAACTGGGACAGATGTTGTAAACTGGGACATATGTTGTATAGTAAACTGGGACATATGTTGTACAGTTAACTGGGTCAGATGTGTAAACTGGGACAGATGTGTAAACTGGGACAGATGTTGTACAGTAAACTGGGACAGATGTTGTATAGTAAACTGGGACAGATGTTGTGTTGTAAACTGGGACAGATGTTGTGTTGTAAACTGGGACAGATGTTGTATAGTAAAGTGGGACAGATGTTGTATAGTAAAGTGGGACAGATGGATAGATGGTGTACAGTAAACTGGAACAGATGGTGTACAGTAAACTGGGACAGATGGTGTACAGTAAACTGGGACAGATGGTGTACAGTTAACTGGGACAGATGGGGTACAGTTAACTGGGACAGATGTTGTAAACTGGGACATATGTTGTATAGTAAACTGGGACAGGATGTTGTAAACTGGGACAGATGTTGTGTTGTAAACTGGGACAGATGTTGTGTTGTAAACTGGGACAGATGTATAGTAAAGTGGGACAGATGATGTACTGGACAGAGGGATAGATGGTGTACAGCAAACTGGGACAGATGGTGTACAGTAAACTGGGACAGATGTTGTGTAGTAAACTGGGACAGATGTTGTGTAGTAAACTGGGACAGATGTTGTGTAGTAAACTGGGACATATGGTGTATAGTAAACTTGGACAGATGGTGTACAGTAAACTGGGACAGATGGTGTACAGTAAACTGGGACAGATGTATTACAGTAAACTGGGACAGATGTTGTAAAGTAAACTGGGACATATGGTGAATAGTAAACTTGGATAAATGTTGTAAAGTAAACTGGGACATATGTTGTATAGTAAACTGGGACAGATGGTGTACAGTAAACTGGGACAGATGGTGTATAGTAAACTGGGACAGATGGTGTACAGTAAACTGGGACAGATGGTGTACAGTAAACTGAGACAGATGGTGGTACAGTAAACTGGGACAGATGGTGTATAGTAAACTGGGACAGATGGTATGTACAGTAAACTGGGACAGATGGCATGTACAGTAAACTGGGACAGATGGTATGTACAGTAAACTGGGACAGATGGTATGTACAGTAAACTGGGACAGATGTTGTATTGTAAACTGGGACAGATGTTGTATTGTAAACTTGGACAGATGGGGTATAGTAAACTTGGACAAATGTTGTAAAGTGGTGGTTGTAGAAGGTGGTTGTAGAATTTAACTTCTCTTTTCTGAATTTGATAATTAGCGGGTATCGGCCTAATTCTGCTCTGCATACATTATTTGGTGTTTTACGTAAGACTACACAGAGGATATTTTAGCATAATTTTGCATGCTGAGTCTCAATTGTGTGTTTGTCCCATTTTGTGAATTCTTGGTTGGTGAGCGGACCCCAGACCTCACAACCATAAAGGGCGTTGGGTTTGATAACTGATTCAAGTATTTTTAGCCAGATCCTAATTGGTATGTCAAATTTTATGTTCCTTTTGATGGCATAGAAGGCCCTTCTTGCCTTGTCTCTCAGATCGTTCACAGCTTTGTGGAAGTTATCTGTGGCGTTGATGTTTAGGCCGAGGTATGTATAGTTTTTTGTGAGCTCTAGGGCAACGGTCTCTCGATGGAATTTGTATTTGTCCTGGCGACTGGACCTTTTATGAAAAACCATTATTTTTGTCTTACTGAGATTTACTGTCAGGGCCCAGATCTGGTAGAATCTGTGCAGGAGATCTAGGTGCTGCTGTAGGCCCTCCTTGGTTGGGGACAGAAGCACCAGATCATCAGTAGACATTTGACTTCAGATTCTAGTAGGGTGAGGGCGGGTGCTGCTAACTGTTCTAGTGCCCTCGTCAATTCGTTGAAATATATGTTGAATCAAATCAAATCAAAGTGTATTTGTCACGTGCGCCGAATACAACAGGTGTAGACCTTAAAGTGAATACACCCTGCTTACATTGCAAGATAGTAACACCATGTTCTAGTCTCTAAATAGTTCTAGACACACACATTATTGGATTATTGTCTTATAACTCTAACACCATTACATACATTTTCAAGTTGGAATATTCTAGTCACTACATAAACATACAAATTTCCCTATCATTCTCTCATGCATGCCTCAGTGTTGCTTGCCTCGAAGCGAGCATAGAAGTGATTTAGCTCGTCTGGTAGGCTCGTGTCACTGGGCAGCTCGCGGCTGTGCTTCCCTTTGTAGTCTGTAATAGTTTGCAAGCCCTGCCACATAAGACGAGCGTCGGAGCCTGTGTAGTATGATTCAATCTTAGCCCTGTATTGACGCTTTGCCTGTTTGATGGTTCGTCGCAGGGCATAGCAGGATTTCTTGGGTTAGAGTCCCCCTCCTTGAAAGCGGCAGCTCTACCCTTTAGCTCAGTGGCAATGTTGCCTGTAATCCATGGCTTCTGGTTGGGGTATGTACGTACAGTCACTGTGGGGACGATGTCCTCAATGCACTTATTGATAAAGCAAGTGACTGATGTGGTGTACTCCTCAATGCCATTGGAAGAATCCCGGAACATGTTCCAGTCTGTGATAGCAAAACAGTCCTGTAGTTTAGCGTCTACTTTATCTGACCACTTTTTTTATAGACCGAGTCACTGGTGCTTCCTGCTTTAATTTTTGCTTGTTGTGGTCGGATTTACCAAATGGAGGGTGAGGGAGAGCTTTGTACGCGTCTCTATGTGTGGAGTACAGGTGATCCAGAATGTTTTTCCCTCTGGTTGCACTTTTAACATGTTGATAGAAATATGGTAGAACTGATTTAAGTTTCCCTGCATTAAAGTTTACGGCCACTAGGAGCGCTGCCTCTGGGTGGGTGGAGAGGGTAGGGCTCAAGCTGCATCCCTGTCTTACTCCACAGCCCTCTTGCATGCTCTCTCTCTCTCTCTCTCTCTCTCTCTCTCTCTCTCTCTCTCTCTTTCTCTCTCACTCTCCTTTTTATCCCTCTCTCTCCACCAGTGTAATGTACGTGTTCGGGGGCTTCAACAGTCTCCTGCTGAGTGACATTCTGATCTATACGCCAGCCAGCTGTTCCAGCGCTCCCAACGCTGCCGTCTGTGCAGCAACCTGGCTGGGGGTTCACTGCTTCTGGAATGCTACCCTAGGGACCTGCCTGCCTTGGGACTCAAACCCCGGATCCCTGGATGAGCAGACCGCCTTGGCCTCCTGTGGAACCAGAACATGTAGGTGACCTGTCTATCTAACGAACCTCTAACTTACCCCCACTTACCGTCATACAGTTTACTACCTCCCTTATCAAAGAGAAAATAAACCCTGCTCTTCCTGGTATTTTATTAAGGCTACCTCCCTTATAACCATGGCCCTATAGACCTTTTCAACTGCTGTTTGAGGAGGAGCGGAACCCTGGAACCCCAAGGTTCTTCCGGTGTGTTTGGAAACAACTAGCTAACGTAGTCTAGTGGTTTTAGCAAGGTCAAAATTGTGGGTGGGATTGTCCTTACGACTGAGGGCGAATCTGTTTTTGCACATTTTAGTTTATAGAGTTCCAAAAGAGGCATTGCAGCCGGCTGCATGGCCTGCATGGATAGTAACGTTAGCATCAAGAGGTGGCGGTGCCAAGATGACGTGTATCACACGGGTAAGTTGTTTATGAAGTTAACCATATATTTTAGTTAACGTCAGCTAGTAAGCTACATATAAATAGGATCGACAGTCAACAAAATTTGTTTTTTAAATACTCAAACGTTAGCTTGGTTTGCTGAAAAACAACAGTGTTCGCTACCTAGCTAGTAGCTAAGCTAGCTAATGAAGAGATTTCAATTCCCAAAGAGAGCACTATGACAATACAAAAAAACACAATTACCGCAAAACGAAATGAAATGTTCCGATTCAGGAAACACGAGTCACGACTTCACAGGAGACTTTACTTATGTAAATAAGGTATTTCTGTTTAAAGGTCTTACTCACATTGGCTATGGATCACACAGAAGTCCAGAACAGCTGGAGCTCTCATGCATGCTTCAGTGTTGCTTGCCTCGAAGCGCAAGATAGTCCTTCTCTCTTTCCTCTTGTTCTGTCTGATAAATGCGGTTATCGGCCAAAACGTCATGTTTTTAACTTTTTTCTAAAAACGTGATTAAAAACAATCTCTTGATGATGTGATAGGGAGTCTCCGCGATCTCTCTTGTTGCAGGGGAGATTGAAGCATCAACCGTCCCTCTCATATGTCCAGTATTGACTGTTTACATCCTGGGCTTGAAGCATCAACCGTCCCTCTCATATGTCCAGTATTGACTGTTTACATCCTGTGTGTTGATCGTAGATGCTTATAGCAAAACAGGTGTATAGCCTATACTATAGTATTAGAATACTATATTAGTACTATACTATACTACTAATATACTATACTACACTATTGCTATACTATACTAGTAATATACTATATTAGTACTACACTCTTCTTGATCTGCGTTGTTGGTTAAGGGCTTGTATGTAAGCATTTCACAGTAAGGTCTACACTTGTTGTATTCAGCGCATGTGACAAATCAAGTTTGATTTAATATACTATATTAGTACTACACTATTTTTATACTGTACTAGTACTATACTATAGTAGTATTACATTGTTACTATGTTATGCTACTAATATACTATACTACTAATATACGATACCACGCTATACTATACTAGTACTACACTAGTACTATACTACTAATATAATATACTAGTACTACACTAGTGCTATACTACGAATATACTATACTAGTACTACAATATTACTATACTACTAATATACTATACTAGTACTACACTAGTACTATACTACTAATACACTATACTAGTACTACACTAGTACTATACTACTAATATAATATACTAGCACTACACAAGTACTATACTACTAGTACTATACTAGTACTATACTACTAATATACTATACTAGTACTACACTAGTACTATACTACTAATTTACTAAACTAGTACTATACTACTAATATAATATACTAGTACTACACTAGTACTATACTATGAATATACTATACTAGTACTACACTAGTACTATACTACTAATATACTATACTAGTACTACACTAGTACTACACTACTAATATACTATACTAGTACTACACCAGTACTATACTACTAATATACTATACTAGTACTACACTAGTACTATACTACTAATATACTATACTAGTACTATACTACTAATATACTATACTAGTACTACACTAGTACTACACTACTAATGTACTATACTAGTACTACACTAGTACTATACTACTAATATACTATACTAGTACTACACTAGTACTATACTACTAATATACTATACTAGTACTACACTAGTACTATACTACTAATATACTATACTAGTGCTACACTAGTACTATACTACTAATATACTATATTAGTGCTAAACTAGTACTATACTACTAATATACCATACTAGTACTACACTAGTACTATACTACTAATATACTATACTAGTACTACACTAGTACTATACTACTAATATACTAGTACTACACTAGTACTACACTACTAATATACTATACTAGTACTACACTAGTACTATACTACTAATATACTATACTAGTGCTACACTAGTACTATACTACTAATATACTATACTAGTGCTACACTAGTACTATACTACTAATATACTATACTAGTACTACACTAGTACTATACTACTAATATACTATACTAGTACTACACTAGTACTATACTACTAATACACTATACTAGTACTACACTAGTACTATACTACTAATACACTATACTAGTACTACACTAGTACTATACTACTAATATACTATACTAGTACTACACTAGTACTATACTACTAATATACTATACTAGTACTACACTAGTACTATACTACTAATACACTATACTAGTACTACACTAGTACTATACTACTAATACACTATACTAGTACTACACTAGTACTATACTACTAATATACTATACTAGTACTACACTAGTACTATACTACTAATATACTATACTAGTGCTACACTAGTACTATACTACTAATATACTATACTAGTGCTACACTAGTACTGTACTACTAATATACTATACTAGTACTACACTAGTACTATACTACTAATATAATATTCTTGTGCGAAACTATTACTATTCTATTACCACAGTGTGGATTAACAAGGTCCTCTCTGGTTGTATTGTAGATGCTGACAACGATCGTTGTGACCACTACACGGACTGCTACAGCTGTACAGCCAACACTAACGGCTGCCAGTGGTGTGCTGTTCAGTGTGTCTCCAGGAGCTCCAACTGCACGGCCGTCCCGGTAAGAATGGGCCGGGACCGGGTCACATCACATTTAGATAAGATGGACTTTTACACAATGTGTATTTGGTACCATTAGGGTTGCCAAATTACGTTAACTTTCACAAAAATACTCAGTTTAAAAAAAAAAATGTATTTTGTTAACATAACCTAAAGGCCACACTTGTTGCACTTGTAGGTTGCTTTTTAAAATAGTTTTTTATATTCCTGGAATCAGGAGGGAGTAAGCAGGAAATCCAGGAATCGTCATGTATGTGAATGTATGGCGTGTCTTCCTACCCCAGGGGGCCATAGTGGAGTATGATGTCTGCCCTAAAGACAACCCATCATATGTCTGCAACAAGAAGACCAGTTGCAAGAGCTGTGGTGTGGACCAGAACTGCCAGTGGGAACCCAGAAACCAGGAGTGTATCTCTCTACCTGGTAAGAAACCAGGAGTGTATCTCTCTACCTGGTAAGAACCCAGAAGTGTATCTCTCTACCTGGTAAGAAACCGGAAGTGTATCTCTCTACCTGGTAAGAAACCAGAAGTGTATCTCTCTACCTGGTAAGAAACCGGAAGTGTATCTCTCTACCTGGTAAGAAACCAGGAGTGTATCTCTCTACCTGGTAAGAAACCGGAAGTGTATCTCTCTACCTGGTAAGAAACCAGGAGTATATCTCTTTACCTGGTAAGATCTCTGCCAGTTTTTTGTGTAATATATTTGTTTAAATTATTGTCTTTTTTTTTCTCCCCCATTTTCTGCTTGATATTACTCTACATCTCTCATCAGAACTGTAATGGTTAATGGTATTAACTACTTAGGGAGTGGTGGGGCGCTAGCGACACTACCCAGTGAAATGTCAGGCGCCAAATTCAAAATCCAAAAGTTGAATTATTAAACATTCATCAATATACAAGTGTTGCATAGTCATCAAAAGCTCTGCTTCTTGGCAATATCACAGCGTTGTCAGATTTCAAAAAGGCTTTACGAAAGCACAACATTTTATTGTTTGAGGATAGCACCTACAATATTTAACCATTAGCATAAATTCATAAACCATCGCGGTTCACACAAAACCCATTTCACAGCGAAAAAAAATTCCCTTACCGTTTGAAGAACTTCTGCTGAGGGCTTCCCAAGTGTCCAACGAAGACATCCAATGGTTCTTTTGTTAGAAAAAGTCATTTATTATATCCATAAATCTCTGTGTGGTTGGCGCGTTATGTTCATAAAATACAGCGTCCACTCGCCCATTGAACCGTGAAGAGAACACGTTCAACCTATACCTATACACTTGTCCAAGTACAATCAAACATCATTGATAATGTATCCTTAGGAACACTTTTATGTATAAATAGTATAATATTTCAACCGGATTATAAACTGGACGATAGGAAAGGAAAAAAACACAGCGCACGCGAGCCCGTGAACGCGCCTCCTCTTCTGTTTACATCTGGTGACTAGTTCGAAATTCTTCTTCTATTACCATCCAGAGCAACCTAACATCACCAAACACTGTCTAGAGACTGTTGACATCCAGTGGAAGCAATAGGTACTGCAATCTTGCTCCCATATATAG
Source organism: Brachymystax lenok tsinlingensis (assembly GCA_030435695.1). Taxonomy (NCBI): domain Eukaryota; kingdom Metazoa; phylum Chordata; class Actinopteri; order Salmoniformes; family Salmonidae; genus Brachymystax; species Brachymystax lenok. Next base: position 44,716,397 of record CM059786.1, on the reverse strand, counting down.
CTGTTTTCAATAGGGAGGGGTTCACTCAGGCCCTGAAACATATCCTAGTTTCTGGGCCTGAGTGGCAGGCCTTTTACTTTGGGCACGCCAGACTCTCCAAAACCGACACCTGACATGACATTCCTTGGAGTTTGTAAACTTACATTTTTTATTACCATAGAATTTTTGTATGTTCTCTATAGTTAAGTACTTGAAAATGTATACATTGACCAATTCGGCACATTTGGGCAAATTCCTGGCAGACTTCATACAAAATATTGCGTAGTGATGTAATTCTTCACTGGATCAGTCTGAAACCTTGCACACACACTGCTGCCATCTTGTGGACATCATCTAAATTACACATAGAATCCTATCTCAAAGTTTGGCCTTTCTCTTGCATTTCTAAGATCTAATGTGTTATATCCTCCTACATTAATTTCACATTTCCACAAACTTCAAAGGGTTTCCTTTCAAATGGTATCAAGAATATGCATATCCTTGCTTCAGGTCCCGAGCTACAGGCAGTTCGATTTTGGGTATGCCATTTTATGCGGAAATTGAAAAAAAGTCCTATCCTTAAGAGGAAGTTACATATCATGAAATTTCTATTTTAAATATTTTGGACGTCAGAGCAACCTCGAGGGAAGATATACAAAACCTTGCAGAGAGCATATCCAACTGAAAATACCTTAAATAACTATTGGAACCAAGACTTAAAAGAACTGACGTTGGCACAAGATGCAGCAAGATGGAGCATAACTAACAAAATTACAGTTAACAAAAATGTACGCTTAATCCAGTATAAACTAATGCATAGAATGTACTACACATGAGACAAAATTCGCAAATTAGACAGCGCAACTGCAGAGTCAGGCTTTCTGGGAATGCTATGAAGTCAAAAAGTTAGGGGCGGAGCTAGAAAGTTGTCTGTCAGAAATATTACAATGTAAACTTACTTTTAGTCCGTCTGTCTGCTTATTTCAAGACATGGCATATGGGGCTGTAGTGAGATACCCAATGGGCTGGATGATTATCTTCTCATCCCTCATCTTGAAAAAACGTATGCCAAAAACATGGATCATTAACACAATGGAAAAATCGAATTATTTGTTATTGAAATATTGAAATAGCATGGGCAACCGAGAAAACTAATTGGTACAATTTAAGGCCATGTGGCAAACAATAATGTAGACACTAGGCATGGGGGTGTGAGCAATTGGGTGGGAAGATGAGATGTAGTCATGTGTGCTTATGTAAGTTGTAGTCAGATGGTGTGGTGAATTTAAAATTCGCATTCCGCCCAAAATTCGCATACCGCCCCTCCAATTTGCATACCGCCCCAACAGATCCACAGATGACGCAATCTCAATCGCACTCCACACTGCCCTTTCTCACCTGGACAAAAGGAACACCTATGTGAGAATGCAGTTCATTGACTACAGCTCAGTGTTCAACACCATAGTGCCCATGAAGCTCATCACTAAGCTAAGGACTCTGGGACTTAACACCTCCCTCTGCAACTGGATCCTGGACTTCCTGACGGGCCGCCCCCAGGTGGTAAGAGTGGGCAACAACAAGTCTGCCACGCTGATCCTTAACACAGGGGCCCCTCAGGGGTCTGTACTTAGTCCCCTCCTGTATTCCCTATTCACCCATGACTGTGGGGCCAAACACAACTCCAACACCATCATTAACTTCTTAGGGAGCGGTGGGGCTCTAGCTCCACCACTCCCGACACTACCAGGTGAAATGCAAAGCGACAAATTCAAAATCCAAAAGTTGAATTATTAAACATGCACCAATATACAAGTGTTTCATAGTCATCAAAAGCTCTGCTTCTTGGCAATATCACAGCATTGTCAGATTTAAGGCTTTACGGCGAAAGCACCACATTTGATTGTTTGAGGGTAGCACCTAACATATTTTTACCATTACCATGAATTCATAAGCTATCACGGTTCACACATAACACATTTCACAGCGAAAACAAATCAATTACCTTTTGAAGAACCTCTGCTGAGGGCTTCCCAAGTGTCCAACGAAGACAATCCATGGTTCTTTTGTTAGAAAAAGTAATGTATTATATCCATAAATCTCAGTTTGGTTGGCGCGTTATCATGAGAAAATAGAGCGTCGACTCCATTGAAACGTGAAGAGAACTCGTTCAACTTATACCTATAAACTTGTCCAAGAACAATCAAACAGAATTGTAAATGTATCCTTAGGAACACTTTTATGTATAAATAGTATAATATTTCAGCCGGAATATAAACTGGGCTCTAAAAGCATCTAAAAAGAATCAGAACACTTTCTCGAGACTGTTGACATCCAGAGGAAGCGATAGGTACTGCATTCATATGCCCTTATATGGGCATTTTCATAAGGGAGGGGTTCTAAATGAGGCAATCTGTCAAAACCACTTTTTCCAGGACAGAAATACCTCTGTTTTTTGCCTGCCATATCCGTTCTGTTATACTCACAGACAAAATGTTAACACTTTTAGAAAATTCAGAGTGTTTCCTATCCACTGGTACTAAATATGTGCATATCCTATTTTCTGGGCCTGAATGGGAGGCATTTTACTTTGGGAACGCCAGGCTCTCCAAAACGGTCACCTCGTGCCCTGCTCCCAAAGAAGTTAACTTATTAAATAATTCATATTTTTTTGTATGTATTAGTTAGAATGGTATACTGTACTATTCATTGCAGGATTTGGTTCTTCCTAATGAAGCACTAATCATATATAATAGAAAATGACCTATCACATAACCAATATCCTGTTTGCTTCTCTACTTTTGATGTTGTCCTGATCAGTTGACAGTTAAGGTTGGATGTTTAAACTGACCCCCTGTCTTGTCCTGTCCACCCATATCTCTCTCTATATAGACTACCAGTTTTACAACTCAGTTTTCCAGTTTTTATTGAAATTCACACAGTTTAATATCTTAATGTACTCTGAAATTAAAGCATAGAACAAATAAACATATGGAGACAAATAAATCATGGAATCGTTTTGTTTTTGAGTCATCAAAGTAGCCACCGTTTTGCAGACATAACAGCCGAACACACTCATGGCGTTTTTTCCACAATGGAAATCAAATATTGTTGGGAAAGTTTCTTCCCACTAATGTGTTGCACTAGGTTGCTTTGCTTTCACCCTTCTGCCCAGTTCATCCCAAACCAGATCCATGGGGTTTAAGTCTGGACACTGTGCTGGCCATTCCATGAGTTGAAGCCTACTGCCTTTTCTTCTAAGGTAGTTCTGACATAGCCTGGAGGTATGTGTCACGATCTCCTGAACGGACAGACCAAGACGCAGCGATGCTTCCAGTATACGTTTTATTAACGACGAACGTAACTGGGAAAAATAACAAAATATAAACGAAGATCGTGAAGCTGAACACAACTAAACATAAAACAAGCTATGCTCAAACAATAACCCACAAAACCTAATAGAAAACCCCAAACATATATATGGTTCCCAATTAGAGACAACGACACACAGCTGCCTCTAATTGGGAACCATTACCCCAACATAGAAATATATCACCTAGAACATAAAAAACCCTACACCAAAAAACAAAACTAAACACACCAGCCTGTCTTCTCAGGCCTGGACGTGACAGTATGTTCTGGGTCATTATCTTGCTGTAGGATGAACCCCACAGCCTGGAGGTATGTTCTGGGTCATTATCTTGCTGTAGGATGAACCCCATAGCCTGGAGGTATGTTCTGGGTCATTATCTTGCTGTAGGATGAACCCCATAGCCTGGAGGTATGTTCTGGGTCATTATCTTGCTGTAGGATGAACCCCATAGCCTGGAGGTATGTTCTGGGTCATTACCTTGCGTGATGAACCGTAGGTTTCTTCCAGTCTTCAGTAGTCCACTGGCGGTGCTTCATGGCCCAGGCAAGCCTCTTTTTTTCTTATTTGGCCATCTTAGCAATGGCTGTCTTACTGCCACGCAACCTGTCAAACCTGCAGCTCCAAGTCTTCTCTTCACAGTTGAAACTAAGACTTGGTTACTTCGACCAGTGTTAAGCTGTGCTTGAAGTTGTTGTCCTGTGAGCCGCCTATCACACGCAAGCTGTTGTCTTGTGAGCCGCCTATCACACGCAAGCTGTTGTCTTGTGAGCCGCCTATCACACGCAAGCTGTTGTCCTGTGAGCCGCCTATCACACGCAAGCTGTTGTCCTGTGAGCCGCCTATCACACGCAAGCTGTTGTCCTGTGAGCCGCCTATCACACGCAAGCTGTTGTCCTGTGAGCCGCCTATCACACGCAAGCTGTTGTCCTGTGAGCCGCCTATCACACGCAAGCTGTTGTCCTGTGAGCCGCCTATCACACGCAAGCTGTTGACTCTCAGAAACTTGTCTTCTGATTCTGTTGTGGCTTTTGGTCTGCCAGACCTCTTCCTGTCAGAGTTTCCTCCAGGTTTCCCAAGTGCCTTTTGATGGTGTAGGAAGCTGTACTCGCTGACACTGTGGCTTTCTTTGGAATTTCTCTAAAGGAAAGACCTACACTTTTAAGGGTTATAATGCTCTGTCTGTCTTCCTTTGTTAATTGCCTTTTTCTCGCTATTATGTGTTCCAACACTGCTTTTATACAGACAGAGGGTTTGGAAGTAAGCAACAAAAGCTGGGACACCTGTAGGAATTGTTGGCATCAACTTTCAAGGCTTAATTTACATCCTTACTTTGTTAATCAATTACTTGTTCCCTGAAAAAGGCCTTTTTATAACTCTGAAAATTGTATTTTTTAATTTTTTTATATATATATTTTACCTCTGGCAGTTTACCGCTTACCTTTGTACCATTTCAGGTAATTAACTGGACTGCTTAACTTTCAATAAAAACTGGAAAAATGGGGGGTGTTCTAAAACTTTTAACCAGTAGTGTATATATCTCTGTTTATAATCAATATTTCTCTTCCTCCAGAGAATATATGTGGTGAGAACTGGCACCTGGTTGGTAACTCGTGTCTAAAGTTCATCACAGCCAAGGACTCGTATGATAACGCAAAGCTGACCTGTCGGGGTCACAACGCCATCCTGGCCTCACTGACCAATCAGAAGATGGTGGACTTTGTCCTCAAGGAGCTGCAGATCATGAGCGTTCTGGTGAGCAAGGTCACTATAGTTACAATATATTACAACATATATATATATATATATAAAGGTCACTATAGTTATAATATGTTACAACATATATAGATATATAGAAAGGTCACTATAGTTACAATATATTACAACATATATATATATATAAAGGTCACTATAGTTATAATATATATATATATATATATAAAGGTCACTATAGTTATAATATGTTACAATATATATAGATATATAGAAAGGTCACTATAGTTACAATATATTACAACATATATATATATATATATATATATATATATATATATACACTGCTCAAAAAAATAAAGGGAACACTAAAATAACACATCATAGATCTGAATGAATGAAATAATCTTATTAAATACTTTTTTCTTTACATAGTTGAATGTGCTGACAACAAAATCACACAGAAATTATCAATGGAAATCAAATTTATCAACTCATGGAGGTCTAGATTTGGAGTCACACTCAAAATTAAAGTGGAAAACCACACTACAGCCTGATCCAACTTTGATGTAATGTCCTTAAAACAAGTCAAAATGAGGCTCAGTAGTGTGTGTGGCCTCCACGTGCCTGAATGACCTCCCTACAACGCCTGGGCATGCTCCTGATGAGGTGGCGGATGGTCTCCTGAAGGATCTCCTCCCAGACCTGGACTAAAGCATCCGCCAACTCCTGGACAGTCTGTGGTGCAACGTGGCGTTGGTGGATGGAGCGAGACATGATGTCCCAGATGTGCTCAATTGGATTCAGGTCTGGGGAACGGGCGGGCCAGTCCTTAGCATCAATGCCTTCCTCTTGCAGGAACTGCTGACACACTGCAGCCACATGAGGTCTAGCATTGTCTTGCATTAGGAGGAACCCAGGGCCAACCGCACCAGCATATGGTCTCACAAGGGGTCTGAGGATCTCATCTCGGTACCTAATGGCAGTCAGGCTTCCTCTGGCGAGCACATGGAGGGCTGTGCGGCCCCCCAAAGAAATGCCACCCCACACCATGACTGACCCACCGCCAAACCGGTCATGCTGGAGGATGTTGCAGGCAGCAGAACGTTCTCCACGGCGTCTCCAGACTCTGTCACGTCTGTCACGTGCTGTGTGAACCTGCTTTCATCTGTGAAATCTCGGTGTTCTCTGGCAAATGCCAAACGTCCTGCACGGTGTTGGGCTGTAAGCCCAACCCCCACCTGTGGACGTTGGGCCCTCATACCACCCTCATGGAGTCTGTTTCTGACCGTTTGAGCAGACATGCACATTTGTGGCCTGCTGGAGGTAATTTTGCAGGGCTCTGGCAGTGCTCCTCCTTGCACAAAGGCGGAGGTAGTGGTCCTGCTGCTGGGTTGTTGCCCTCCTACGGCCTCCTCCACGTCTCCTGATGTACTGGCCTGTCTCCTGGTAGCGCCTCCATGCTCTGGACACTACGCTGACAGACACAGCAAACCTTCTTGCCACAGCTCGCATTGATGTGCCATCCTGGATGAGCTGCACTACCTGAGCCACTTGTGTGGGTTGTAGACTCCGTCTCATGCTACCACTAGAGCCAGCATTCAAAAGTGACCAAAACATCAGCCAGGAAGCATAGGAACTGAGAAGTGGTCTGTGGTCACCACCTTCAGAACCACTCCTTTATTGGGGGTGTCTTGCTAATTGCCTATAATTTCCACCTGTTGTCTATTCCATTTGCACAACAGCATGTGAAATTTATTGTCAATCAGTGTTGCTTCCTAAGTGGACAGTTTGATTTCACAGAAGTGTGATTGACTTAGAGTTACATTGTGTTGTTTAAGTGTTCCCTTTATTTTTTTGAGCAGTGTGTATATATATATATAAAGGTCACTATAGTTATAATATGTTACAATATATATAGATATATCTATAAAGGTCACTATAGTTACAATATGTTACAATATATATATAAAGGTCACTATAGTTACAATATATATATATATATATAAAGGTCACTATAGTTATAATATGTTACAACATATATAGATATATATATAAAGGTCACTATAGTTACAATATGTTACAATATATATATAAAGGTCACTATAGTTACAATATGTGTATGTAAACTTCCGACTTCAACTTTATATCCTGAGGCTGCATTTATTGTAGCTGGGGATTTTAACAAAGCAAATTTGAGAACAAGGTTTCCTAAATTCCGACAGCATATTGATTGCGCTCCGCACACGGGCAAGACCCTCGACCACTGCTACTCTAACTTCCGCGATGCATACAAAGCCCTCCCCCGCAATCCCTTCGGCAAATCAGACCACGACGCCATCTTGCTTCTACCGTCCTATAGGCAGAAACTCAAACATCTTGTACCAGTGACGAGAACTGTTCAACGCTGGAAATACCAGTGAAGGGACGCTAACAAGGACTGCCCCCCTCCTTCTCCGTGCCTGCTATGAGTAAATCATTTAAACGTGTTAACCCCCTGCTGGCCCAGACGGCATCCCTAGCAGCGTCCTCAGAGCAGACCAGCTGGCTGGTGTGTTTACGGACATATTCAATCACATATTCATATCCCTATCCCAGTCTCATGTTCCCACATGCTTCAAGATGTCCACCATTGTTCCTGTACCCAAGAAGGCAAAGATAACTGAACTAAATGACTATCGCCCCGTAGCACTCACTTCTGTCATCATGAAATGCTTTGAGAGACTAGTCAAGGATCATATCACCTCCACCTTACCAGCCACCCTAGACCCACTTCAGTTCGCATACCGCCCCAACAGGTCCACAGACGACGCTATCGCCATCACACTGCACACTGCCCTAACCCATCTGGACAAAAGGAATACCTATGTAAGAATGCTGTTCATTGACTACAGCTCAACATTCAACACCATAGTAACCTCCAAGCTCATCATCAAGCTGGAGGCCCTGGGTCTCAACCCCACACTGTGCAATTGGGTCCTGGACTTTCTGATGGGCCGCCACCAGGTGGTGAAGGTAGGAAACAACATCTCCACTTCGCTGACCCTCAACACTGGGGCCCCACAAGGGTGCGTGTTCAGCCCTCTCCTGTACTCCCTGTTCACCCATGACACCCATCACCCATTCACGCCTCCAACTCAATCAAGTTTGATTACCAACAACGACGAGACGGCCTACAGGGAGGAGGTGAGGGCCCTGGGAGTGTGGTGTCAGGAAAATAACCTCTCACTCAACTTCAACAAAACAAAGGAGATGATCGTGGACTTCAGGAAACAGGAGAGGGAGCACCCCCCTATCCATATCGAGGGGACAGTAGTGGAGAAGGTGGAAAGTTTTAAGTTCCTAGGCGTACACATCACAGACAAACTGAAATGGTCCACCCACTCAGTTTCTTGGCAATTTCTCGCATGGAATAGCCTTCATTTCTCAGAACAAGAATAGACTGATGAGTTTCAGAAGAAAGGTCTTTGTTTCTGGCCATTTTGAGCCTGTAATCGAACCCACAAGTGCTGATGCTCCAGATACTCAACTAGTCTAAAGAAGTCCAGTTTTATTGCTTCTTTAATCAGAATAACAGTTTTCAGCTGTGCTAACATAATTGCAAAAGGGTTTTCTAATGATCAATTAGCCTTTTTAAAATGATAAACTTGGATTAACTAACACAATGTACCATTGGAACACAGGAGTGATGGTTGCTGATAATGGGCCTCTGTATATTCCATAAAAAATCTGCCGTTTCCAGCTACAATAGTCATTTACAACATTAACAATGTCTACACTGTATTTCTGATCAATTTGATGTTATTTTAAATGGACAAGATATGTGGTTCTCTTTCAGAAAACAAGGACATTTCTAAGTGACCCCAAACATTTGAACGATAGTGTGTGTGTGTATATATATATATATATATATATATATATATATATATATATATATATAATATATTCAATGTCACTATAGTTACAATATATTGAACCTAGCGTGTAAGCAGGAAGTAGAGAAAAGACCGTATCTGATTGGCTGTGATGACATACTCTGTATAAATGTAAGTTGCTCTGGATAAGAGAGCGTCTGCTGTATGATTAAAATGTCTCTCAAACCCAACCCAGAGATACCCTTTAAAACATCCCAAGGGTTCTGTCTCTCAAACCCAACCCAGAGATACCCTTTAGAACATCCCAAGGGTTCTGTCTCTCAAACCCAACCCAGAGATACCCTTTAGAACATCCCATGGGTTCTGTCTCAAACCCAACCCAGAGATACCCTTTAAAACATCCCAAGGGTTCTGTCTCTCAAACCCAACCCAGAGATACCCTTTAGAACATCCCAAGGGTTCTGTCTCTCAAACCCAACCCAGAGATACCCTTTAGAACATCCCAAGGGTTCTGTCTCAAACCCAACCCAGAAATACCCTTTAGAACATCCCAAGGGTTCTGTCTCTCAAACCCAACCCAGAGGAGGAGTCTGTGTGTGTGCATATGTGCATGACTAACAGTGTGTGTGTGTCTCTGTGTGTGTGTGTGTCTGTCTGTGTGTGTGTGTGTCTGTGTGTGTGTCTGTGTGTGGGTGTCTGTGTCTGTGTGTCTGTGTGTGCGTGTGTGTGTGTCTGTGTGTGTGTGTCTGTGTGTGTGTCTGTGTCTGTGTGTCTGTCTGTATGTCTGTCTGTCTGTGTGTCTGTCTGTCTGTGTGTGTGTGTGCGTTTCTGCGTGTATGTTTGTGTAAATAACTGTTTAATGTTAGTCACGTTCCTAGTATTTTTTTCAGTACAAGGCCTCGGTGACGCCGTGGGTGGGGCTTAGGAAGATCAACGTCTCCTATTGGTGCTGGGAAGACATGTCACCCTTTACTAACACCTCCCTCCAGTGGTTGCCGGGGGAACCCAGCGACGCCGGTTTCTGTGGTTACCTAGCAGAGCCGGCATCCAGCGGCCTTAAGGCCCAGACCTGCATCAACCCTGTTAACGGGAGTCTGTGTGAACGAGCAGGTTAGACACACACACACACACGCACACACACACAGACACACAGACACACACACACCACACATACACACACACACGCATGCACGCACACACCACACATACACACACACACACACATACACACAGACACACACACACCGACACAAACAGACACACACAGATAGGGACGTAAAAAAGAATTGAGAAATACACAGTTCATATACCGGTGAGAAACTCCCAGTAGACCATTCATAAATATGTTATTGATATACACTTTCTCTCTGGTCTTCAATGGGGACCCGTTACACGTATGGTTCTTTCCTTGTCTCGGCAGCCAATCACAGTGCCAAGCAGTGTCGGACGGCGTGTGCCATGCGGGCTACGTGCACGGAGTGTACCAGCAGCAGCTCTGAGTGCATGTGGTGCAGCAACATGAAGCAGTGTGTGGACTCGAATGCATACGTAGCCTCGTTCCCCTTCGGACAGTGTATGGAGTGGTACACTATGAACAGCTGTCCACGTAAGACCTCTGACTGGCATTCCTCTGTTCTCTCTCGGTCTGTCAAAAGGGTTTTTCTTACTCTAGGAATTTCAAGTCAAATCACATGCTATTGGATGTTACCCGTGGCGCTGATGTTTAGGCCGAGGTATGTATAGTTTTTTTGTGTGCTCTAGGGCAACGGTGTCTAGATGGAGTTTGTATGTGTGGTCCTGGCGACTGGACCTTTTATGAAACACCATTATTTTTGTCTTACTGAGATTTACTGTCAGGGCCCAGGTCTGTATCTTACTGTCAGGGCCCAGGTCTGTATCTTACTGTCAGGGCCCAGGTCTGTATCTTACTGTCAGGGCCCAGGTCTGTATCTTACTGTCAGGGCCCAGGTCTGTATCTTACTGTCAGGGCCCAGGTCTGCATCTTACTGTCAGGGCCCAGGTCTGTATCTTACTGTCAGGGCCCAGGTCTGTATCTTACTGTCAGGGCCCAGGTCTGGCAGAATCTGTGCAGAAGATCTAGGTGCTGCTGTAGGCCCTCCTTGGTTGGGGACAGAAGCACCAGATCATCAGCAAACAGTAGACATTTGACTTCAGATTCTAGTAGGGTGAGTCCGGGTGCTGCAGACTGTTCTAGTGCCCTCGTCAATTAGTTGATATATATGTTGAAGAGGGTGGGGCTCAAGCTGCATCCCTGTCTCACCCCACGGCCCTGTGGAAAGTAATGTGTTTTTTCACATTTTAACCGCACACTTGTTGTTTGTGTACATGGATTTTATAATGTTGTATCATTTCTCTCTCACTCTCTCAAGTTTTGTTCTGTGTTCAGTTTCATGTAGTTGACTAGTTCTCCTCTGTGTTAGCTAAAAACTGCCCTGGGTTCAGTTTCATAGGGTTAATTCTCTCTCTCTCTCTCTCTCTCTCTCTCTCTCTCTCTCTCTCTCTCTCTCTCTCTCTCTCTCTCTCTCTCTCTCTCTCTCTCTCTCTCTCTCTCTCTCTCTCTCTCTCCCTCCCTCCTCCCAGCTGAGAACTGTTCTGGGTACAGGACGTGTGGTCAGTGTCTGGAGCAGCCTGGCTGTGGTTGGTGTACAGACCCCAGTAATACTGGGCGTGGCCAGTGCATCGAGGGGTCCTATAGGGGGCCGTTCCAGACTGCTGTCCCCGCCCCCTCCACCCTGCCTGGCCCCGCCTCTAGTCTCGCCTCTCAGCCGGCTCTCAACATCAGCATGTGTCCTTATGACACCAAGTACAACTGGAGCTTCATACACTGTCCAGGTACACACACACACACACACACACACACACATTAAAACATCTCCAGCGTGCCAGTGTAACGGCCACAGTCAGCGTGTTAACCAGAGTGTATGTGACTCTCTCTCTCCAGCGTGCCAGTGTAGCGGCCACAGTCAGCGTGTTAACCAGAGTGTATGTGACTCTCTCTCCAGCGTGCCAGTGTAGCGGCCACAGTCAGCGTGTTAACCAGAGTGTATGTGACTCTCTCTCTCCAGCGTGCCAGTGTAGCGGCCACAGTCAGCGTGTTAACCAGAGTGTATGTGACTCTCTCTCTCCAGCGTGCCAGTGTAGCGGCCACAGTCAGCGTGTTAACCAGAGTGTATGTGACTCTCTCTCTCCAGCGTGCCAGTGTAACGGCCACAGTCAGTGTGTTAACCAGAGTGTATGTGACTCTCTCTCTCCAGCGTGCCAGTGTAACGGCCACAGTCAGTGTGTTAACCAGAGTGTATGTGACTCTCTCTCTCCAGCGTGCCAGTGTAGCGGCCACAGTCAGCGTGTTAACCAGAGTGTATGTGACTCTCTCTCTCCAGCGTGCCAGTGTAACGGCCACAGTCAGTGTGTTAACCAGAGTGTATGTGACTCTCTCTCTCCAGAGTGCCAGTGTAGCGGCCACAGTCAGCGTGTTAACCAGAGTGTATGTGACTCTCTCTCTCCAGCGTGCCAGTGTAACGGCCACAGTCAGTGTGTTAACCAGAGTGTATGTGAGAAGTGTGAGGACCTGACAACAGGACGCCACTGTGAGAGCTGCGTCTCTGGTTACTATGGAGACCCCACCAACGGGGGCAGCTGCCAACGTGAGTCACTTTGGGGGATGGGAGTTCAGGGTTGTTGGGGACACCTCACCACCTCACTGGGACTACATGGAAAAGCATTAGATTACAGTTTAGATTTGTAGAAATAATGTGATTGTGTACCTTTGCCAGTGTAACTGTTCTATAATGACCTATAATTGTTATATTAATGTGATAATGTTGTGTTCCAGTGTGTCAGTTGTTATATTAATGTGATAATGTTGTGTTCCAGCGTGTCAGTTGTTATATTAATGTGGTATGTTGTGTTCCAGTGTGTCAGTTGTTATATTAATGTGGTATGTTGTGTTCCATCATGTCAGTTGTTATATTAATGTGGTACGTTGTGTTCCATCATGTCAGTTGTTATATTAATGTGGTAATGTTGTGTTCCAGTGTGTCAGTTGTTATATTAATGTGATAATGTTTTATACAGCGTGTCAGTTATACTAATGCGATAATGTGTTCCAGCGAGTCAGTTGTTATATTAATGTTGTGTTCCAGCGTGTCAGTTGTTATATTAATGTGATAATGTTGTGTTACAGCGTGTCAGTTGTTATATTAATGTGTTAATGTTGTGTTCCAGTGTGCCAGTTGTTATATTAATGTGATAATGTTGTGTTCCAGTGTGTCAGTTGTTATATTAATGTGATAATGTTTCATACAGCGTGTCAGTTATATTAATGCGATAATGTTGTGTTCCAGTGTGTCAGTTGTTATATTAATGTGATAATGGTGTGTTCCAGCGTGTCAGTTGTTATATTAATGTGGCATGCTGTGTTCCAGCGTGTCAGTTGTTATATTAATGTGGTAATATTGTGTTCCAGTGTGTCAGTTGTTATATTAATGTGATAATGTTTTATACAGCGTGTCAGTTATATTAACGCGATAATGTTGTGTTCCAGTGTGTCAGTTGTTATATTAATGTGATAATGTTGTGTTCCAGCGTGTCAGTTGTTATATTAATGTGGTATGCTGTGTTCCATCATGTCAGTTGTTATATTAATGTGGTAATATTGTGTTCCAGTGTGTCAGTTGTTATATTAATGTGATAATGTTTTATACAGCGTGTCAGTTATATTAATGTGATAATGTTGTGTTCCAGCGTGTCAGTTGTTATATTAATGTGGTATGCTGTGTTCCATCATGTCAGTTGTTATATTAATGTGGTAATATTGTGTTCCAGTGTGTCAGTTGTTATATTAATGTGATAATGTTTTATACAGCGTGTCAGTTATATTAACGCGATAATGTTGTGTTCCAGTGTGTCAGTTGTTATATTAATGTGATAATGTTGTGTTCCAGCGTGTCAGTTGTTATATTAATGTGGTATGTTGTGTTACAGTGTGTCAGTTATATTAATGTGATAATGTTGTATTACAGTGTGTCAGTTATATTAATGTGATAATGTTGTGTTACAGCGTGTCCTATGTTATACTAATGTGATAATGTTGTTATATTAATGTGACAATGTTGTGTTACAGTGTGTCAGTTGTTATATTCATGTGATAATGGTGTGTTATAGCGTATCAGCTGTTATACACATTTTATAATGTTGTGTTACAGCGTGTGAGTTGTTATATTAATGGGATAATGCTGTGCTATAGCGCGTCAGTTGTTATACTCATGTGATAATGTTGTGTTACGGTGTGTCAGTTGTTATACAAATGTGGTATGTTGTGTTCCAGTGTGTCAGTTGTTATATTAATGTGGTATGTTGTGTTCCATCATGTCAGTTGTTATATTAATGTGGTATGTTGTATTACAACGTGTCAGTTGTTATATTAATGTGGTAGGTTGTGTGTCAGTTGTTATGTTAATGTGGTATGTTGTGTTCCAGTGTGTCAGTTGTTATATTAATGTGGTATGTTGTGTTCCATCATGTCAGTTGTTGTATTAATGTGGTATGATGTGTTCCGTCATGTCAGGTGTTATATTAATGTGGTATGTTGTGTTCCAGTGTGTCAGTTGTTATATTAATGTGATAATGGTTTATACAGCGTGTCAGTTGTTATATTAATGCGATAATGGTGTGTTACAGTGTGTCAGTTATTATACTAATGTGATAACGTTGTGTTCCCGCGTGTCAGTTGTTATGTTAATGTGGCATGTTGTGTTCCAGTGTGTCAGTTGTTATATTAATGTGATAATGGTTTATACAGCGTGTCAGTTGTTATATTAATGCGATAATGGTGTGTTACAGCGCGTCAGTTATTATACTCATGTGATAATGTTGTGTTACGGTGTGTCAGTTGTTATACAAATGTGGTATGTTGTGTTCCTGTGTGTCAGTTGCTATATTAATGTGGTATGTTGTGTTCCATCATGTCAGTTGTTATATTAATGTGGTATGTTGTATTACAACGTGTCAGTTGTTATATTAATGTGGTAGGTTGTGTGTCAGTTGTTATGTTAATGTGGTATGTTGTGTTCCAGTGTGTCAGTTGTTATATTAATGTGGTATGTTGTGTTCCATCATGTCAGTTGTTGTATTAATGTGGTATGATGTGTTCCGTCATGTCAGGTGTTATATTAATGTGGTATGTTGTGTTCCAGTGTGTCAGTTGTTATATTAATGTGATAATGGTTTATACAGCGTGTCAGTTGTTATATTAATGCGATAATGGTGTGTTACAGTGTGTCAGTTATTATACTAATGTGATAACGTTGTGTTCCCGCGTGTCAGTTGTTATGTTAATGTGGCATGTTGTGTTCCTGTGTGTCAGTTGCTATATTAATGTGATAATGTTGCGTTACGGTGTGTCAGTTGCTATATGAATGTGATAATGGTGAGTTACAGTGTGTCAGTTATTATATTGATGTGATAATGTTGTGTTACAGTGTGTCCTATGTTATACTAATGTGATAATGTTGTTATATTAATGTGACAATGTTGTGTTACAGTGTGTCAGTTGTTATATTCATGTGATAATGGTGTGTTATAGCGTGTCAGCTGTTATACAAATGTGAAAATGGTGTATTGCAACGTGTCAGTTGTTATACTAATGTGATAATGTTGTATTACAACGTGTCAGTTGTTATACTAATGTGATAATGTTGTGTTACAGCGTGTCAGTTGTTACATTCATTTGAAAATGGTGTGTAAATTGTTATATTAATGTGGTATGTTGTGTTTCGACGTGTCAGTTGTTATATTCATGTGATAATGGTGTTATATTAATGTGGTATGTTGTGTTACATCATGTCAGTTGTTATATTAATGTGATAATGTTGTATACAGCGTGTCAGTTGTTATATTAATGTGATAATGTTGTGTTACAGTGTGTCAGTTGTTATATTAATGTGATAATGGTGTATTACAGTGTGTCAGTTGTTATATCACTGTGATAATGGTGTGTTACAGCGTGTCAGTTGTTATACTAATTTGATTATGCTGTATTACAATGTGTCAGTTGTTATATCACTGTGATAATGTTGTATTACAGCATGCCAGGTGTTATGTTCATGTGATAATGTTGTATTACAGTGTGTTATTTGTTATACTAATGTGATACGTTTGTTATATTCATGTGATAATGTTGTTATATTCATGTGGTATGTTGTGTTTCAGCGTGTCAGTTGTTATATTCATGTTATAATGTTGTATACAGCGTGTCAGTTGTTATATTAATGTGATAATGTTGTGTTACAGTGTGTCAGTTGTTATATTAATGTGATGATGGTGTATTACAGCGTGTCAGTTGTTATATCACTGTGATAATGGTGTGTTACAGCGTGTCAGTTGTTATACTAATTTGATAATGTTGTATTACAATGTGTCAGTTGTTATATCACTGTGATAATGTTGTATTACAGCATGCCAGTTGTTATGCTCATGTGATAATGTTGTATTACAGTGTGTTATTTGTTATACTAATGTGATAAGTTTGTTATATTCATGTGATAATGTTGTTATATTAATATGTTCATGTTGTGTTACAGCGTATCAGTTCTTATATTAATGTGAAAATGGTGTGTAAATTGTTATATTAATGTGGTATGCTGTGTTTCAGCGTGTCAGTTGTTATATCAATGTGATAATGTTGTGTTACAGCGTGTCAGTTGTTATATTAATGTGATAATGTTGTTATATTCATGTGGTATGTTGTATACAGAATGTCAGTTGTTATATTAATGTGATAATGTTGTTATATTAATGTGGTATGTTGTATACAGCATGTCAGTTGTTATATTAATGTGATAATGTTGAGTTACAGCGTGTCAGTTGTTATACTAATGTGATAATGTTGTGTTACAGCGTGTCAGTTGTTATATTAATGTGATAATGTTGTTATATTAATGTGGTATTTTGTATACAGCATGTCAGTTGTTATATTAATGTGATAATGTTGAGTTACAGCGTGTCAGTTGTTATATAATTGTGATAATGTTGTGTTACAGCGTGTCAGTTGTTATATTAATGTGATAATGTTGTTATATTAATGTGGTATGTTGTATACAGCATGTCAGTTGTTATATTAATGTGATAATGTTGTATTACAGCGTGTCAGTTGTTATATGAATGTGATATTGCTGTATTACAGCGTGTCAGTTGTTATATTAATGTGATACTGTTGTGTTACAGTGTGTCAGTTATATTAATGCGATTATGTTGTGTTACAGCGTGACAGTTTTACTAATGTGTTAATGTTGTATTACATTGTGTCAGTTGTTATACTAATGTGATAATGTTGTAATATCAAATGTGATAATGTTGTAATATTAATGTGATAATGTTGTAATATTAAATGTGATAATGTTGTAATATTAATGTGATAATGTTGTATTACAGCGTGTAAGTGTAACGGCCATGCCGGTGTGTGTAACCCTAACAACGGGAAGTGTTTCTGCACCACCAAGGGCATCAAAGGAGACCGCTGTCACCTGTAAGTTCACTACGTTACACTACATAGTTAATACATACCTAGTACATACATAATACATACATAATACATACTTATTCTACAATTCAGACTGCTGTCATCTGTAACAGGGCTCCACGCTGAACTTTTTCACAAGGAGCACGTGTGTGCCAAAGTTAAAAACTGTATGCTCACACAAGGAAATTTAGGAGCACAATGGAAAATATGAGGTAATAAAGCTAGAATCCTAAATTTTTCTTGCCGCACTGGTGCTCATTATATTCCAAGTTGCACATCCAAATGTTTAGGTACATGTGCAAGTAAAATGGTTGTACTGTAGAGCCCTGCATGGTAGCCCTGTGTAACTAGATGTACTGGTCATGTTGTTGAATGGAACTTTTAAAGCCTGTCTCTCACCTCCTTTCTTTCTCTCACTTCCTCCTCTCTTTTCTCTCAGGTGTGAGGTGGAGAACCGTTACCAAGGCAATCCTCTGAAAGGAACGTGTTACTGTAAGTGGAACTCCAATCTACCTTCAGAGTAGAACATCGCACTGAGGCTGAGTCCTTCAGAGTAGAACATCACACTGAGGCTGAGTCCTTCAGAGTAGAACATCGCACTGAGGCTGAGTCCTTCAGAGTAGAACATCGCACTGAGGCTGAGTCCTTCAGAGTAGAACATCGCACTGAGGCTGAGTCCTTCAGAGTAGAACATCGCACTGAGGCTGAGTCCTTCAGAGTAGAACATCGCACTGAGGCTGAGTCCTTCAGAGTAGAACATCGCACTGAGGCTGAGTCCTTCAGAGTAGAACATCGCACTGAGGCTGAGTCCTTCAGAGTAGAACATCGCACTGAGGCTGAGTCCTTCAGAGTAGAACATCGCACTGAGGCTGAGTCCTTCAGAGTAGAACATCGCACTGAGGCTGAGTCCTTCAGAGTAGAACATCGCACTGAGGCTGAGTCCTTCAGAGTAGAACATCGCACTGAGAATGAGTCCTTCAGAGTAGAACATCGCACTGAGGCTGAGTCCTTCAGAGTAGAACATCGCACTGAGGCTGAGTCCTTCAGAGTAGAACATCGCACTGAGGCTGAGTCCTTCAGAGTAGAACATCGCACTGAGGCTGAGTCCTCTTAAAGGCACCCTATCCCCTATATTGTGCACTACTTTTGAACAGAGCCCTGGTTAAAAGTAGTGCACTATATAGGGGATAGGGTGCCATTTGAGTCTCAATTGAAGATACATTTTTTATTACTGTCATCGTGAATGCTGTCTTTGTTCAGCTCAATGGTACTGCAGTTACAGTACAGTTACTGTACATAGTTACAGTTACTGGCCTGTTAGGATCTAAGTGACTAAGTTGTTAAGCCTTGTTCACGTTGGCAGTTTGAAGTGACTCCAATCCAAGTTAGGGCATATCTGATTCATCTCTTGCAGTCTGAACAGTCCATCTGATATTTCAAGCCACATTTCCAACCACCTCCGTATGTGGTTTTAAATCAGATACAAATCGGATTCCTGACCATGTGACATGTGTCTGAACGGTCACATCTGATTTATTTGCCATCAAGTGGTTATTTAACATATATTGTTGGTTGCTAGCTATTGTTTTGACAGTTTTGACAAGAACATGTGGTAGCTAACTAGCTTGTTCATTGTTAACAAACAAATTAGTGAATGTGCTATAAAGGTTGAACAGCTACCTAGCTAGCTGGTTGACTGCTATGGCTACCTAGCTAGCTGGTTGACTGCTATGGCTACCTAGCCAGCTGGTTGACTGCTATGGCTACCTAGCCAGCTGGTTGACTGCTATGGCTACCTAGCCAGCTGGTTGACTGCTATGGCTACCTAGCCAGCTGGTTGACTGCTATGGCTACCTAGCTAGCTGGTTGACTGCTATGGCTACCTAGCTAGCTGGTTGACTGCTATGGCTACCTAGCCAGCTGGTTGACTGCTATGGCTACCAAGCCAGCTGGTTGACTGCTATGGCTACCAGCTAGCTGGTTGACTGCTATGGCTTCCTAGCCAGCTGGTTGACTGCTATGGCTACCTAGCCAGCTGGTTGACTGCTATGGCTACCAGCCAGCTGGTTGACTGCTATGGCTACCAGCCAGCTAGCTGGTTGACTGCTATGGCTTCCTAGCCAGCTGGTTGACTGCTATGGCTACCCAGCCAGCTGGTTGACTGCTATGGCTACCAGCTAGCTGGTTGACTGCTATGGCTACCTAGCTAGCTGGTTGACTGCTATGGCTACCTAGCCAGCTGGTTGACTGCTATGGCTACCTAGCCAGCTGGTTGACTGCTATGGCTACCTAGCCAGCTGGTTGACTGCTATGGCTACCTAGCCAGCTGGTTGACTGCTATGGCTACCTAGCCAGCTGGTTGACTGCTATGGCTACCTAGCCAGCTGGTTGACTGCTATGGCTACCTAGCTAGCTGGTTGACTGCTATGGCTACCCAGCCAGCTGGTTGACTGCTGGCGGCTACCAGCCAGCTGGTTGACTGCTATGGCTACCAGCCAGCTGGTTGACTGCTGCGGCTACCCAGCCAGCTGGTTGACTGCTTTGGCTTCCCAGCCAGCTGGTTGACTGCTATGGCTACCAGCCAGCTGGTTTAATGCTGTGGCTACCCAGCCAGCTGGTTGACTGCTGTGGCTACCAGCCAGCTGGTTGACTGCTATGGCTACCTAGCCAGCTGGTTGACTGCTATGGCTACCTAGCCAGCTGGTTGACTGCTATGGCTACCTAGCCAGCTGGTGGACTGCTATTGCTACCTAGCCAGCTGGTGGACTGCTATGGCTACCCAGCCAGCTGGTTTAATGCTGGCTACCTAGCCAGCTGGTTGACTGCTATGGCTACCTAGCCAGCTGGTTGACTGCTATGGCTACCTAGCCAGCTGGTTGACTGCTATGGCTACCAGCCAGCTGGTTGACTGCTGGCTACCTAGCTAGCTGGTTGACTGCTATGGCTACCTAGCCAGCTGGTGGACTGCTATGGCTACCTAGCCGACTGCTATGGCTACCTAGCCAGCTGGTTGACTGCTATGGCTACCTAGCCAGCTGGTTTACTGCTATGGCTACCTAGCCAGCTAGTTGACTGCTATGACTACCTAGCCATCTGGTTTACTGCTATGGCTACCTTGCTAGCTAGTTGACTGCTATGGCTACCTGTGAGATGTTCGAGAGAGATGATTTTCTTTTGTTATAATTTTTTTAAATTGTATTTTACCCCCTTTTCTCCCCAATTTCGATTTTGTCTCTTTGCTGCAACTCCCCAACGGGCTGGGGAGGTGAAGGTCGAGTCATGTGTCCTCCGAAACATGACCTGCCAAACCGTGCTTCTTAACACCCGCCCACTTAACCCGGAAGCCAGCCACACCTATGATGTCGGAGGAAACAGTGCTCAACTGACGACCGAGGTTAACCTGCAAGGCGCCCAGCCCGCCACAAGGAGTCGCTAGAGCGCGATGAGTCAAGTACAGCCCCCCCGGCCAAACCCTCCCCTAACCCGGACGACGCTGGGCCAAATGTGTGCCACCCTATGGGACTCCTGGTTACGGGATCGAAACCCAGGCTGTAGTAACGCCGCAACACTGTGATGCAGTGCAATAGACCGCTGCACGACTCGGCTTGCCATAGATTTTCAAGTTGATTTAAGTAAACACTGTAACTCGGACACTCAAGAACATTCCAGTGTAGATTTGGCCTTGTGTTTTAGGTTATTATCTTGCTGAAAGGTAAATTAATATCCCAGTGTCTGGTGGAAAGCAGACTGAACCAGCTTTTCCTCTAGGACCTGTGCTTAGCTCCATTCCGTTTATTTAATTTTCATCCTGAAAATTCCCCAGTCCTTAAAGATTGCATGCATACCCATAAGTACCACTTGCATGCATACCCATAAGTGCCGAGTACCACTCTCCATGCCTGAAAATATGGAGAGTGGTACTCAGTAATGTGTTGTATTGGATTTGCCCCAAACATAACGCTTAGTATTCAGGACAAAATGTGAATTTCTTTGCCACATTTATTGCAGTTTTTCTTTAGTGTCTTGTTGCAAACAGGATGCATGTTTTGGAATATGTGTATTCTGTACAGGCTTCCTTTTCACTCTGTCATTTAGGTTAGTATGTGGAGTAACTACAATGTTGTTGATCCGTCCTCAGTTTTCTCCTATCCTGATACCTCCTGTGCCTCGACCTGTTGCTTCGGTCTGTTGTTTCCAAAGTTTTACTATATTTATTAAAATGTTCTGTTTGTATCAACACCTGCTACCAACTAGCCAGCTAGCTAGTTGCAATGGAGCCCGCTTCACCTGGAATAGCTAACAAACTTTTCCAGCGTTTTAGAAGCTGTGTTTATTACGCGCTTGTCCAGAGTTCTAAATCCAGCAATTGTTTGCTAGCGGAGGATTACAGGAATGAGGTGGCAATGCTTAGCAAGCAAATCTCAATTCTGCTCAAGCTTATGGGGAAAACGCAAACTGGACCTGTCTCATTCTCAACACCTCTGGCAGGACGCAACTCGGTGCCTGATGGATGTATCCCCGCCTTGTCATCTGTCCCTAACTGAATGGCCTGTGCTACCTGGAACTCCCAAGGCAGTCGTCTCCATCTGCTTCTCCTCCTCCATCTTGTAGTGAAGTAGATGGAGAACAGCAAGAAGAATGTTCCAATCAGCGCTGGTCCCATGTCACAATCCGTGGAAACCAAAGGCAGATGTTAAGCGTACGGGAGTGATTGCGAGAGGTTCGGAGCAGATTGACATAAGGAATAGCTTCGCTGCACAGGTGCCTGATCTACCTGTGCCTTCCTCGCTGGGATTACCTGTGTCTGCGATGGCAGTGTCAGCTACGCTGACTCCAGCAGCGGCTTCGTCGTCGAGTTCGTCTCCTTTCTCTGGATCTGACAGGGCACTGCCTGCTGTGGAAGGACCTGTTGCCGGGAGAAGCGTGCGTACGCTATCCTGCTTCTCGTAGACCTGTGAAAGGTTCAACGAATTGTGTGACGGGTAGGAATGGGCGGATTTCTCCATTCCCTTCTCCAGCCGTTGTATTAGGCATTTCCCAGGGGCTGAGAAATGTCTCAGCCCCTGGAGCAAAAACATTGTGCTATCCAGGAGCACGAGTACAGGACATCAATATAATGCTCACAAATTCTTTAAACCAGCATCAGGAATTTGAGTCTATCATAGTTCATGTGGGATTCAATGACATTATGAAGGACAGTTCAGAACAGCTGAAGATGGATTTTAAAGAACTGATTGGGTCACTGCTTGAGACCAGCGAACGCCCCATAATATCTGGCCCTCTGCCTTCCCTAAATCGTGGCATTGAACGGTTCAGCAGACTGTTAGCCCTCCATAACTGGCTACGAGACTATTGCAGCTCTGTGGGTGTAACATTTATTGACAATTTTGATACCTTCTGGAAACAAAGCTCGTATTATAAGGAGGATGGGATCCACCCAAATCATTTGCATTCCTATATCCTTTCACAATAAAAAAAAAACTGAAATATTTAATTTACATAAATATTCAGACCGTTTGCTAGGAGACTCGAAATTGAGCTCAGGTGTGTCCTGTTTCCATTGATCGTCCTTGAGATGTTTCTACTTGGAGTCCACCCGTGGTAAATTCAATTGATTGGACCTTATTTGGAAAGGCACACACCTGTCTATATAAGGTCCCACAGTTGACAGTGCATGTTAGAGCAAAAACCAAGTCATGAGGTCGAAGGAATTGTCTGTAGAGCTCAGAGACAGGATTGTGTCGAGGCAAAGATCTGAGGAAGGGTACCAAAAAATGTCTGCAGCATTGAAGGTCCCCAAGAACACAGTGGTATCCATCATTCTTAAAAGGAAGAAGTTTGGAACCACCAAGACTCTTCCTAGAGCTGGCCCCCCGGCCAACTGAGCAATCGGGGGAGAAGGGCCTTGGTCAGGGAGGTTACCAAGAACCCAATGGTCACTCTGACAGAGCTCCAGAGTTTCTCTGTGGAGATGGGAGAATCTTCCAGAAGGACAACCATCTCTGCAGCACCACCAATCAGGCCTTTATGGTATAAGTAAAAGGCACATGACAGCTTGTTTGGAGTTTGCCAAAAAGCACCTAAAGACTCTCAGACCATGAGAAACAAGATTCTCTGGTCTGATGAAACCAAGATTGAACTCTTTGGCCTGAATGCCAATCGTCACGTCTGGAGGAAACCTGCACCATCCCTACGGTGAAGCATGGTGGTGGCATCATGCTGTGTGGATGTTTTTCAGCGGCAGGGACTGGGAGACTAGTCAGGATCGAGGGAAATATGAACGGAGCAAAGTACAGAGGGATCCTTTATGAAAACCTGCTCCAGAGCGCTCTGGACCTCAGACTGGGGCAAAGGTTCACCTTCTAATAGGACAACGACCCTAAGCACACAGCCAAGACAACGCAGGAGTGGCTTCAGGACAAGTCTCCGAATGTCCATGAGTGGCCCAGCCGGGGCCCGACTTGAACCCGATCTAACATCTCTGGAGAGACCTGAAAATAGCTGTGCAATGACGCTCCCCATCCAACCTGACAGAGCTTGAGAGGATCTGCAGAGAAGAATGGAAGAAGCTCTCCAAATACAGGTGTGCCAAGCTTATAGCGTCATACCCAAGAAGACTCAAGGCTGTAATCGCTGCCAAAGGTGCTTGAACAAAGTACTGAGTAAAGGGTCTGAATACTTATCTAAATGTGATATTTCAATTTTAATATATTTCTTTGTGTGTAGATTGATGAGGGGACAAAAAACAATGTAATCCATTTTAGAATAAGGCTGTAACGTAACAAAATGCCTCTGCTGTAATCATGTGCCTATGGACCAGAGTTATACTGTTAGAACTGAGGCGGTGTGCCCTTGTAGGAAGTCCACTGTGTTTAGCTCACCCTGCACTAACATAAATAGCATGAGCATGTCTACTTCTGCTAAGCTTCCCAGTAAAGCAAGGAAAACAAGCAAGCATCCCAGAAAAGTGCTAAAAATAACCCACATTAACATATGTAGCCCAAGAAACAAGGTCCATGAAGTCAATAACTTGCTAGTAAATGATGACATTCATATTCTGACTATCTCTGAAACTCACATAGATAATATAATACCTTTGATACAGTGGTAGCAATACATGGTTATAACATTTACAGAAAATACAGAAATGCAAATTCCTGCCAAACTCCAGAAGAGTAGCTGCTGCCTTGGCAGGAACTAATGGGGATCCATAATAAACCCCAGGAAGAGTAGCTGCTGCCTTGACAGGAACTAATGGGGATCCATAATAAACCCCAGGAAGAGTAGCTGCTGCCTTGACAGGAACTAATGGGGATCCATAATAAACCCCAGGAAGAGTAGCTGCTGCCTTGGCAGGAACTAATGGGGATCCATAATAAACCCCAGGAAGAGTAGCTGCTGCCTTGGCAGGAACTAATGGGGATCCATAATAAACCCCAGGAAGAGTAGCTGCTGCCTTGGCAGGAACTAATGGGGATCCATAATAAACCCCAGGAAGAGTAGCTGCTGCCTTGACAGGAACTAATGTGGATCCATAATAAACCCCAGGAAGAGTAGCTGCTGCCTTGGCAGGAACTAATGGGGATCCCTAATAAACCCCAGGAAGAGTAGCTGCTGCCTTGGCAGGAACTAATGGGGATCCATAATAAACCCCAGGAAGAGTAGCTGTTGCCTTGGCAGGAACTAATGGGGATCCATAATAAACCCCAGGAAGAGTAGCTGCTGCCTTGGCAGGAACTAATGGGGATCCATAATAAACCCCAGGAAGAGTAGCTGCTGCCTTGGCAGGAACTAATGGGGATCCATAATAAACCCCAGGAAGAGTAGCTGCTGCCTTGACAGGAACTAATGGGGATCCATAATAAACCCCAGGAAGAGTAGCTGCTGCCTTGGCAGGAACTAATGGGGATCCATAATAAACCCCAGGAAGAGTAGCTGCTGCCTCGACAGGAACTAATGGGGATCCATAATAAACCCCAGGAAGAGCAGCTGCTGCCTTGGCAGGAACTAATGGGGATCCCTAATAAACCCCAGGAAGACTAGCTGCTGCCTTGGCAGGAACTAATGGGGATCCATAATAAACCCCAGGAAGAGCAGCTGCTGCCTTGGCAGGAACTAATGGGGATCCATAATAAACCCCAGGAAGAGTAGCTGCTGCCTTGGAAGGAACTAATGGGGATCCATAATAAACCCCAGGAAGAGTAGCTGCTGCCTTGGCAGGAACTAATGGGGATCCATAATAAACCCCAGGAAGAGTAGCTGCTGCCTTGGCAGGAACTAATGTGGATCCATAATAAACCCCAGGAAGAGTAGCTGCTGCCTTGGCAGGAACTAATGGGGATCCATAATAAACCCCAGGAAGAGTAGCTGCTGCCTTGGCAGGAACATTTCTTTTTAGTTTTCTTATTTATTTACCTTGGCAAGTCAGTTAAAAGACAGTGGGTAAATAACTGATACAAATACAGTCATTAAATTCTAACTGTTTTAAAGTCACCGTTGGCCTCATGGTGAAATCCCTGAGCGGTTTCCTTCCTCTCCGACAACTGAGTTAGAAAGGACGCCTGTATCTTTGTAGTGACTGGGCGTATTGATACACCATCCAAAGTGCAATGAATAACTTCAACATGCTCGAAGGGATATTCAATGTCTGCTTATTTTCTACCAAAAGGTGCCCTTCTTTGCGAGGCATTGGAAAACCTCCCTGGTCTTTGTGGTTGAATCTGTGTTTGAAATTCACTGCTGGACTGAGGGACCTTACAGATAATTGTATGTGTCGGGTACAGAGATGAGGTAGTCATTCAAAAAGAATGTTAAACACTATTATTGCACAGAGTCCCATGATGTGTTTACCTCCCTACCAGACACCCTGCTGATAGACTACCAGTTCACCTTCAGTCTGTCTCAGGAGGACGACCGCTACTACACCGCCATCAACTTTATCGCCACGCCCGAGGAGGTAGGACCACACCTGTACTGCTGGGGTTAGAGGTCAGGGGTCAGGGCACGCCCGAGGAGGTAGGACCACACCCGTACTGCTGGGGTTAGAGGTCAGGGGTCAGGGCACGCCCGAGGAGGTAGGACCACACCCGTACTGCTGGGATTAGAGGTCAGGGGTCAGGGCACGCCCGAGGAGGTAGGACCACACCCGTACTGCTGGGGTTAGAGGTCAGGGGTCAGGGCACGCCCGAGGAGGTAGGACCACACCCATACTGCTGGGGTTAGAGGTCAGGGGTCAGGGCACGCCCGTGGAGGTAGGACCACGCCCGTACTGCTGGGGTTAGAGGTCGGGTCAGGGCACGCCCGAGGAAGTAGGATCACATCCGCACTGCTGGGGTTAGAGGTCAGGGGTCAGGGCATGCCCGAGGAGGTAGGACCACACCCATACTGCTGGGGTTAAAGGTCAAGCCACGCCCGAGGAGGTAGGGACCACACCCATACTGCTGGGGTTAGAGGTCAGGGGTCAGGGCATGCCCGAGGAGGCAGGGACCACGCCTGCACTGCTGGGGTTAGAGGTCAGGGGTCAGGCACGCCTGAGGAGGTAGGACCACACCCGCACTGCTGGGGTTAGAGGTCAGGGGTCAGGGCACGCCCGAGGAGGTAGGGACCACACCCGCACTGCTGGGATTAGAGGTCAAGGGTCAGGGCACGCCCGAGGAGGTAGGACCACACCCGTACTGCTGGGGTTAGAGGTCAGGGGTCAGGGCACGCCCGAGGAGGTAGGACCACACCCATACTGCTGGGGTTAGAGGTCAGGGGTCAGGGCACGCCCGTGGAGGTAGGACCACGCCCGTACTGCTGGGGTTAGAGGTCGGGTCAGGGCACGCCCGAGGAAGTAGGATCACATCCGTACTGCTGGGGTTAGAGGTCAGGGGTCAGGGCATGCCCGAGGAGGTAGGACCACACCCATACTGCTGGGGTTAAAGGTCAAGCCACGCCCGAGGAGGTAGGACCACACCCATACTGCTGGGGTTAGAGGTCAGGGGTCAGGGCATGCCCGAGGAGGTAGGACCACGCCCGTACTGCTGGGGTTAGAGGTCAGGGGTCAGGGCCACGCCCGAGGAGGTAGGACCACACCCATACTGCTGGGGTCAGGGGTAATAGGTCAGCGGTTAGGCCACGCCCATGGAGGTAGACACTAACCAGCAGATACTAGATGTATTGACACGTACAGTAACACATTGTCCTATCCTCCTCATCAGACTGTAGAATAGATGTATTGACACGTACAGTAACACATTGTCCTATCCTCTCCTCATCAGACTGTAGAATAGATGTATTGACACGTACAGTAACACATTGTCCTATCCTCTCCTCATCAGACTGTAGAATAGATGTATTGACACGTACAGTAACACATTGTCCTATCCTCTCCTCATCAGACTGTAGAATAGATGTATTGACACGCATAGTAACACATTGTCCTATCCTCCTCATCAGACTGTAGAATAGATGTATTGACACGCATACAGTAACACATTGTCCTATCCTCCTCATCAGACTGTAGAATAGATGTATTGACACGCATAGTAACACATTGTCCTATCCTCCTCATCAGACTGTAGAATAGATGTATTGACACGCATAGTAACACATTGTCCTATCCTCTCCTCATCAGACTGTAGAATAGATGTATTGACACGCATAGTAACACATTGTCCTATCCTCTCCTCATCAGACTGTAGAATAGATGTATTGACACGCACAGTAACACATTGTCCTATCCTCCCTCATCAGACTGTAGAATAGATGTATTGACACGCATAGTAACACATTGTCCTATCCTCCTCATCAGACTGTAGAATAGATGTATTGACACGCATAGTAACACATTGTCCTATCCTCTCCTCATCAGACTGTAGAATAGATGTATTGACACGTACAGTAACA
Source organism: Brachymystax lenok tsinlingensis (assembly GCA_030435695.1). Taxonomy (NCBI): domain Eukaryota; kingdom Metazoa; phylum Chordata; class Actinopteri; order Salmoniformes; family Salmonidae; genus Brachymystax; species Brachymystax lenok. The sequence continues at coordinate 44,688,037 of CM059786.1, read as the reverse complement.
CATTGTCCTATCCTCCTCATCAGACTGTAGAATAGATGTATTGACACGTACAGTAACACATTGTCCTATCCTCCTCATCAGACTGTAGAATAGATGTATTGACACGCATAGTAACACATTGTCCTATCCTCCTCATCAGACTGTAGATTAGATGTATTGACACGCATAGTAACACATTGTCCTATCCTCTCCTCATCAGACTGTAGAATAGATGTATTGACACGCATAGTAACACATTGTCCTATCCTCCTCATCAGACTGTAGAATAGATGTATTGACACGCATAGTAACACATTGTCCTATCCTCCTCATCAGACTGTAGAATAGATGTATTGACACGCATAGTAACACATTGTCCTATCCTCCTCATCAGACTGTAGAATAGATGTATTGACACGTACATAGTAACACATTGTCCTATCCTCCTCATCAGACTGTAGAATAGATGTATTGACACGTACAGTAACACATTGTCCTATCCTCCTCATCAGACTGTAGAATAGATGTATTGACACGTACAGTAACACATTGTCCTATCCTCTCCTCATCAGACTGTAGAATAGATGTATTGACACGTACAGTAACACATTGTCCTATCCTCCTCATCAGACTGTAGAATAGATGTATTGACACGTACAGTAACACATTGTCCTATCCTCCTCATCAGACTGTAGAATAGATGTATTGACACGTACAGTAACACATTGTCCTATCCTCCTCATCAGACTGTAGAATAAATGTATTGACACGTACAGTAACACATTGTCCTATCCTCTCCTCATCAGCAGAATCGTGATCTGGTTGTGTTCATCAACGCCTCCAAGAACTTCAACCTCAACATCACCTGGGCCGCCAGCTTCACAGGTAACGCTCCTCATTCGCTCTATAGTTAAAAAACATGTCATATGTTCACACTGTTTTCAATCTCACCCCCAGTATGAGAGAACACGCTGTAACTAAGCCTTGTGTATCACCCTCTCCCTCAGTAGGTACCCAAACAGGTGAGGAGATCCCCATTGTCTCCAGGAGCAACATTAAAGAGTTTAAAGACAGTTTCTCCAATGAGAACTTTGACTTCCGCAACAACCCAAACATCACCTTCTTCGTCTATGTCAGCAACTTCACCTGGCCCATCAAGATACAAGTAGGTGCCATGAGATATGAGACGCACGCACGCACGCACGCACGCACGTACGCACACACACACACGCACACGCACACGTACACACACACACACACGTACACGTACACACGCACACACACACGTACACACACGCACACGTACACACACACACACACACACACACACACACACACACACACACACGCACACACACACACACACATATGGGGATGGGGGGAGGGGCTGGAATGGGAGGTAGGGGATGGAATGGGAGGTAGGGGATGGAATGGGAGGTAGGGGATGGGATGGGAGGTAGGGGATGGGAGGTAGGGATGGGAGGTAGGGATGGAATGGGAGGTAGGGGATGGGATGGGAGGTAGGGGATGGGAGGTAGAGGATGGGAGGTAGGGGATGGGAGGTAGGGGATGGGATGGGAGGTAGGGATGGGAGGTAGGGGATGGGAGGTAGGGGATGGGATGGGATGGGAGGTAGAGGATGGGAGGTAGGGATGGGAGGTAGGGATGGAATGGGAGGTAGGGGATGGGATGGGAGGTAGGGATGGGATGGGAGGTAGGGGATGGGAGGTAGGGGATGGGAGGTAGGGGTTGGGATGGGAGGTAGGGGATGGGAGGTAGGGGATGGAATGGGAGGTAGGGATGGGATGGGAGGTAGGGGATGGAATGGGAGGTAGGGGATGGGAGGTAGGGGGATGGAATGGGAGGTAGGGGATGGGAGGTAGGGGATGGGAGGTAGGGGATGGAATGGGAGGTAGGGGATGGGATGGGAGATAGGGGATGGGAGGTAGGGGATGGGAGGTAGGGGATGGAATGGGAGGTAGGGGATGGGAGGTAGGGGATGGAATGGGAGGTAGGGGATGGGAGGTAGGGGATGGGAGGTAGGGGATGGAATGGGAGGTAGGGGTTGGGATGGGAGGTAGGGGTTGGGAGGTAGGGGTTGGGATGGGAGGTAGGGGATGGGAGGTAGGGGTTGGGATGGGAGGTAGGGGTTGGGATGGGAGGTAGGGGATGGGAGGTAGGGGTTGGGATGGGAGGTAGGGGATGGGATGGGAGGTAGGGGATGGAATGGGAGGTAGGGGATGGGATGGGAGGTAGGGGATGGGATGGGAGGTAGGGGTTGGGAGGTAGGGGTTGGTATGGGAGGTAGGAGTTGGGAGGTAGGGGTTGGGATGTAGGGGTTGGGAGGTAGGGGTTGGGATGGGAGGTAGGGGATGGGATGGGAGGTAGGGGTTGGGATGGGAGGTAGCGGGTTGGGATGGGAGGTAGGGGTTGGGTTAGCGCTTCATGTGGAGGCCGATGCTAGACAACTCTAGTGCAGCTGTGTCTGGGTGCATCTCTTGCATCTCTTCTGTATGATGGTATTTACCAGCTGCTGAACCCTACTGGCACAGGTGGACTGCCAGGTGGACCTGTCGAGCACTAGAGTTTCCAGGCTGGAGGGGGGATGTCACAGTGCTAGAGTTTCCAGGCTGGAGGGGATGTCACAGTGCTAGAGTTTCCAGGCTGGAGGGGATTTCACAGTGCTAGAGTTTCCAGGCTGGAGGGGGATGTCACAGTGCTAGAGTTTCCAGGCTGGAGGGATTTCACAGTGCTAGAGTTTCCAGGCTGGAGGGGGATGTCACAGTGCTAGAGTTTCCAGGCTGGAGGGGGATGTCACAGTGCTAGAGTTTCCAGGCTGGAGGGGGATGTCACAGTGCTAGAGTTTCCAGGCTGGAGGGGGATTTCACAGTGCTAGAGTTTCCAGGCTGGAGGGGGATGTCACAGTGCTAGAGTTTCCAGGCTGGAGGGAGGATGTCACAGTGCTAGAGTTTCCAGGCTGGAGGGGGATGTCACAGTGCTAGAGTTTCCAGGCTGGAGGGATGTCACAGTGCTAGAGTTTCCAGGCTGGAGGGGGATGTCACAGTGCTAGAGTTTCCAGGCTGGAGGGGGATGTCACAGTGCTAGAGTTTCCAGGCTGGAGGGGGATGTCACAGTGCTAGAGTTTCCAGGCTGGAGGGGGATTTCACAGTGCTAGAGTTTCCAGGCTGGAGGGGGATGTCACAGTGCTAGAGTTTCCAGGCTGGAGGGAGGATGTCACAGTGCTAGAGTTTCCAGGCTGGAGGGGGGATGTCACAGTGCTAGAGTTTCCAGGCTGGAGGGGGGATGTCACAGTGCTAGAGTTTCCAGGCTGGAGGGGATGTCACAGTGCTAGAGTTTCCAGGCTGGAGGGGGATGTCACAGTGCTAGAGTTTCCAGGCTGGAGGGGGTGTCACAGTGCTAGAGTTTCCAGGCTGGAGGGGGATTTCACAGTACTGAAGTTTCCAGGCTGGAGGGGGATGTCACAGTGCTAGAGTTTCCAGGCTGGAGGGGGGGATTTCACAGTGCTAGAGTTTCCAGGCTGGAGGGGGGGATGTCACAGTGCTAGAGTTTCCAGGCTGGAGGGAGGATGTCACAGTGCTAGAGTTTCCAGGCTGGAGGGGGGGATTTCACAGTGCTAGAGTTTCCAGGCTGGAGGGGGGGATGTCACAGTGCTAGAGTTTCCAGGCTGGAGGGGTGGATGTCACAACGCTTCAACAAGTCCTTGAATAATTATTTTCTGACCTTGTAAAGACACAGACAGTGTTGTATACTGCCACCTTGTTGTGGGTCTTGAGGTCTCTGAGCCGTGAAGCAGCGTGACAAGCTCCATATCAGGAGCTGTGGAAGGGATGCACACTGGGATTCTGGCAGGATGTTTTCTGTGAGCCGATAGAGCATTACCCTGGCAACTGAAAGGAGGGAGATAGCATTACCCTGGCAACTGAAAGGAGGGAGATAGCATTACCCTGGCAACTGAAAGGAGGGAGATAGCTCTGCTGTTACCACAAGCCGCCCTGGCACCTTATTCTTGTCGATGATTACAGTATTGGCATCATTCCATTCATGTTTTGATAAGGATGTGCAAGCGACTTCTGAGGAGTAATCCCCTATGCTTTAGGATCTCAGCTGGGATGCCGTCGGGTTCAGCACCTTTTGTTAATGTTTTTAGGCCTTTGATCGCCTGGTGAAACCCCGAAAACTGTGGCGGGGAGTCAAATTCATGTATGGTAGGGTGTCTGGGCAGTGTTCGCCACGATGAGTGGGTCTGTTGGGTTGATGTGGCAGCGGTTGTTTCCCAAAATCTTTATGGTGGTCCTCGAAAGGTGTGTTTCCATGGGCAGGCCCGGGATGATAGTTTGTTTCCGCGGGCCGTAGAGGGCTTTGACGGCGTCATAACCCTTGGTTGTCGTCTTCTAGCCGATGGATCCCACCATTGAGAGGCCTGAGAGAGGGAGGATTGGACACTGGGGGAGTCTGAGTTGGACACGGCAGCTTTTTATGTCGGTTTGGCTTTTGTTCTGTAGGTTTAAGTTTTAATACCACATGCACCAGGGAAATGCCTTTTCTGCAGCTCCAAACCCAATAATGTAGTAGTCGACATCAATTTAGCACAAAAAAGAACAGAAGGCAGAACAAAAAAACGATGGAATAGAAATAAGAAGAACACGAGAAAGTAAGAAGCTATATACAGGGTCAGTTCCAGTTCCATATTAACAATGTGCAGGGATACTGGAGTGATGGAGGTAGATATGTATAGGGGTAATGTGACTATATACAGGGTCAGTTCCAATACCATATTAACAATGTACAGGGATACTGGAGTGATGGAGGTAGATATGTATAGGGGTAATCATACTATATACAGGGTCAGTTCCAGTACCATATTAACAATGTACAGGGATACTGGAGTGATGGAGGTAGATATGTATAGGGGTAAGGTGACTATATACAGGGTCAGTTCCAGTACCATATTAACAATGTGCAGGGATACTGGAGTGATGGAGGTAGATATGTATAGGGGTAATCATACTATATACAGGGTCAGTTCCAATACCATATTAACAATGTACAGGGATACTGGAGTGATGGAGGTAGATATGTATAGGGGTAATCATACTATATACAGGGTCAGTACCATATTAACAATGTGCAGGGATACTGGAGTGATGGAGGTAGATATGTATAGGGGTAAGGTGACTATATACAGGGTCAGTTCCAGTTCCATATTAACAATGTGCAGGGATACTGGAGTGATGGAGGTAGATATGTATAGGGGTAAGGTGACTATATACAGGGTCAGTACCATATTAACAATGTGCAGGGATACTGGAGTGATGGAGGTAGATATGTATAGGGGTAATCATACTATATACAGGGTCAGTTCCAGTACCATATTAACAATGTACAGGGATACTGGAGTGATGGAGGTAGATATGTATAGGGGTAAGGTGACTATATACAGGGTCAGTACCATATTAACAATGTACAGGGATACTGGAGTGATGGAGGTAGATATGTATAGGGGTAAGGTGACTATATACAGGGTCAGTTCCAGTACCATATTAACAATGTGCAGGGATACTGGAGTGATGGAGGTAGATATGTATAGGGGTAAGGTGACTATATACAGGGTCAGTACCATATTAACAATGTACAGGGATACTGGAGTGATGGAGGTAGATATGTATAGGGGTAAGGTGACTATATACAGGGTCAGTACCATATTAACAATGTGCAGGGATACTGGAGTGATGGAGGTAGATATGTATAGGGGTAAGGTGACTATATACAGGGTCAGTACCATATTAACAATGTGCAGGGATACTGGAGTGATGGAGGTAGATATGTATAGGGGTAATCATACTATATACAGGGTCAGTTCCAGTACCATATTAACAATGTGCAGGGATACTGGAGTGATGGAGGTAGATATGTATAGGGGTAATCATACTATATACAGGGTCAGTTCCAGTTCCATATTAACAATGTGCAGGGATACTGGAGTGATGGAGGTAGATATGTATAGGGGTAAGGTGACTATATACAGGGTCAGTACCATATTAACAATGTACAGGGATACTGGAGTGATGGAGGTAGATATGTATAGGGTAAGGTGACTATATACAGGGTCAGTTCCAGTACCATATTAACAATGTGCAGGGATACTGGAGTGATGGAGGTAGATATGTATAGGGGTAAGGTGACTATATACAGGGTCAGTACCATATTAACAATGTGCAGGGATACTGGAGTGATTGAGGTAGATATGTATAGGGGTAAGGTGACTATATACAGGGTCAGTTCCAGTACCATATTAACAATGTACAGGGATACTGGAGTGATGGAGGTAGATATGTATAGGGGTAAGGTGACTATATACAGGGTCAGTTCCAGTTCCATATTAACAATGTGCAGGGATACTGGAGTGATGGAGGTAGATATGTATAGGGGTAAGGTGACTATATACAGGGTCAGTACCATATTAACAATGTACAGGGATACTGGAGTGATGGAGGTAGATATGTATAGGGGTAATCATACTATATACAGGGTCAGTTCCAGTACCATATTAACAATGTGCAGGGATACTGGAGTGATGGAGGTAGATATGTATAGGGGTAAGGTGACTATATACAGGGTCAGTTCCAGTACCATATTAACAATGTACAGGGATACTGGAGTGATGGAGGTAGATATGTATAGGGGTAAGGTGACTATATACAGGGTCAGTACCATATTAACAATGTACAGGGATACTGGAGTGATGGAGGTAGATATGTATAGGGGTAAGGTGACTATATACAGGGTCAGTTCCAGTACCATATTAACAATGTGCAGGGATACTGGAGTGATGGAGGTAGATATGTATAGGGTAATCATACTATATACAGGGTCAGTTCCAGTTCCATATTAACAATGTGCAGGGATACTGGAGTGATGGAGGTAGATATGTATAGGGGTAATCATACTATATACAGGGTCAGTACCATATTAACAATGTACAGGGATAGTGGAGTGATGGAGGTAGATATGTATAGGGGTAAGGTGACTATATACAGGGTCAGTTCCAGTACCATATTAACAATGTGCAGGGATACTGGAGTGATGGAGGTAGATATGTATAGGGGTAAGGTGACTATATACAGGGTCAGTACCATATTAACAATGTGCAGGGATACTGGAGTGATTGAGGTAGATATGTATAGGGGTAAGGTGACTATATACAGGGTCAGTACCATATTAACAATGTGCAGGGATACTGGAGTGATGGAGGTAGATATGTATAGGGGTAAGATGACTATATACAGGGTCAGTACCATATTAACAATGTACAGGGATACTGGAGTGATGGAGGTAGATATGTATAGGGGTAAGGTGACTATATACAGGGTCAGTTCCAGTTCCATATTAACAATGTGCAGGGATACTGGAGTGATGGAGGTAGATATGTATAGGGTAATCATACTATATACAGGGTCAGTTCCAGTACCATATTAACAATGTGCAGGGATACTGGAGTGATGGAGGTAGATATGTATAGGGGTAAGGTGACTATATACAGGGTCAGTTCCAATACCATATTAACAATGTACAGGGATACTGGAGTGATGGAGGTAGATATGTATAGGGGTAATCATACTATATACAGGGTCAGTTCCAGTACCATATTAACAATGTGCAGGGATACTGGAGTGATGGAGGTAGATATGTATAGGGGTAAGGTGACTATATACAGGGTCAGTTCCAGTACCATATTAACAATGTGCAGGGATACTGGAGTGATGGAGGTAGATATGTATAGGGGTAAGGTGACTATATACAGGGTCAGTTCCATATTAACAATGTGCAGGGATAGTGGAGTGATGGAGGTAGATATGTATAGGGTAAGGTGACTATATACAGGGTCAGTTCCAGTTCCATATTAACAATGTACAGGGATACTGGAGTGATGGAGGTAGATATGTATAGGGGTAATCATACTATATACAGGGTCAGTTCCAGTACCATATTAACAATGTACAGGGATACTGGAGTGATGGAGGTAGATATGTATAGGGGTAATCATACTATATACAGGGTCAGTTCCAGTACCATATTAACAATGTACAGGGATACTGGAGTGATGGAGGTAGATATGTATAGGGTAAGGTGACTATATACAGGGTCAGTACCATATTAACAATGTGCAGGGATACTGGAGTGATGGAGGTAGATATGTATAGGGTAAGGTGACTATATACAGGGTCAGTTCCAGTTCCATATTAACAATGTGCAGGGATACTGGAGTGATGGAGGTAGATATGTATAGGGGTAAGGTGACTATATACAGGGTCAGTACCATATTAACAATGTGCAGGGATACTGGAGTGATGGAGGTAGATATGTATAGGGGTAATCACACTATATACAGGGTCAGTTCCAGTACCATATTAACAATGTACAGGGATACTGGAGTGATGGAGGTAGATATGTATAGGGGTAAGGTGACTATATACAGGGTCAGTACCATATTAACAATGTACAGGGATACTGGAGTGATGGAGGTAGATATGTATAGGGTAAGGTGACTATATACAGGGTCAGTTCCAGTACCATATTAACAATGTACAGGGATACTGGAGTGATGGAGGTAGATATGTATAGGGGTAATCATACTATATACAGGGTCAGTTCCAGTACCATATTAACAATGTGCAGGGATACTGGAGTGATGGAGGTAGATATGTATAGGGGTAATCATACTATATACAGGGTCAGTTCCAGTTCCATATTAACAATGTGCAGGGATACTGGAGTGATGGAGGTAGATATGTATAGGGGTAATCATACTATATACAGGGTCAGTACCATATTAACAATGTACAGGGATAGTGGAGTGATGGAGGTAGATATGTATAGGGGTAAGGTGACTATATACAGGGTCAGTTCCAGTACCATATTAACAATGTGCAGGGATACTGGAGTGATGGAGGTAGATATGTATAGGGTAAGGTGACTATATACAGGGTCAGTACCATATTAACAATGTGCAGGGATACTGGAGTGATTGAGGTAGATATGTATAGGGGTAAGGTGACTATATACAGGGTCAGTACCATATTAACAATGTGCAGGGATACTGGAGTGATGGAGGTAGATATGTATAGGGGTAAGGTGACTATATACAGGGTCAGTACCATATTAACAATGTACAGGGATACTGGAGTGATGGAGGTAGATATGTATAGGGGTAAGGTGACTATATACAGGGTCAGTTCCAGTTCCATATTAACAATGTGCAGGGATACTGGAGTGATGGAGGTAGATATGTATAGGGGTAAGGTGACTATATACAGGGTCAGTACCATATTAACAATGTACAGGGATACTGGAGTGATGGAGGTAGATATGTATAGGGGTAAGGTGACTATATACAGGGTCAGTTCCAATACCATATTAACAATGTACAGGGATACTGGAGTGATGGAGGTAGATATGTATAGGGGTAATCATACTATATACAGGGTCAGTTCCAGTACCATATTAACAATGTGCAGGGATACTGGAGTGATGGAGGTAGATATGTATAGGGTAAGGTGACTATATACAGGGTCAGTTCCAATACCATATTAACAATGTACAGGGATACTGGAGTGATGGAGGTAGATATGTATAGGGTAATCATACTATATACAGGGTCAGTTCCAGTACCATATTAACAATGTGCAGGGATACTGGAGTGATGGAGGTAGATATGTATAGGGTAAGGTGACTATATACAGGGTCAGTTCCAGTACCATATTAACAATGTGCAGGGATACTGGAGTGATGGAGGTAGATATGTATAGGGTAAGGTGACTATATACAGGGTCAGTACCATATTAACAATGTGCAGGGATACTGGAGTGATGGAGGTAGATATGTATAGGGGTAAGGTGACTATATACAGGGTCAGTACCATATTAACAATGTGCAGGGATACTGGAGTGATGGAGGTAGATATGTATAGGGTAATCATACTATATACAGGGTCAGTTCCAGTTCCATATTAACAATGTGCAGGGATACTGGAGTGATGGAGGTAGATATGTATAGGGGTAATCATACTATATACAGGGTCAGTTCCAGTACCATATTAACAATGTACAGGGATACTGGAGTGATGGAGGTAGATATGTATAGGGTAAGGTGACTATATACAGGGTCAGTACCATATTAACAATGTGCAGGGATACTGGAGTGATGGAGGTAGATATGTATAGGGTAAGGTGACTATATACAGGGTCAGTTCCAGTTCCATATTAACAATGTGCAGGGATACTGGAGTGATGGAGGTAGATATGTATAGGGGTAAGGTGACTATATACAGGGTCAGTACCATATTAACAATGTGCAGGGATACTGGAGTGATGGAGGTAGATATGTATAGGGGTAATCATACTATATACAGGGTCAGTTCCAGTACCATATTAACAATGTACAGGGATACTGGAGTGATGGAGGTAGATATGTATAGGGGTAAGGTGACTATATACAGGGTCAGTACCATATTAACAATGTACAGGGATACTGGAGTGATGGAGGTAGATATGTATAGGGGTAAGGTGACTATATACAGGGTCAGTTCCAGTACCATATTAACAATGTGCAGGGATACTGGAGTGATGGAGGTAGATATGTATAGGGGTAAGGTGACTATATACAGGGTCAGTACCATATTAACAATGTACAGGGATACTGGAGTGATGGAGGTAGATATGTATAGGGTAAGGTGACTATATACAGGGTCAGTACCATATTAACAATGTGCAGGGATACTGGAGTGATGGAGGTAGATATGTATAGGGGTAAGGTGACTATATACAGGGTCAGTACCATATTAACAATGTGCAGGGATACTGGAGTGATGGAGGTAGATATGTATAGGGTTAAGGTGACTATATACAGGGTCAGTACCATATTAACAATGTGCAGGGATACTGGAGTGATGGAGGTAGATATGTATAGGGGTAATCATACTATATACAGGGTCAGTTCCAGTTCCATATTAACAATGTGCAGGGATACTGGAGTGATGGAGGTAGATATGTATAGGGGTAATCATACTATATACAGGGTCAGTACCATATTAACAATGTACAGGGATAGTGGAGTGATGGAGGTAGATATGTATAGGGGTAAGGTGACTATATACAGGGTCAGTTCCAGTACCATATTAACAATGTGCAGGGATACTGGAGTGATGGAGGTAGATATGTATAGGGGTAAGGTGACTATATACAGGGTCAGTACCATATTAACAATGTGCAGGGATACTGGAGTGATTGAGGTAGATATGTATAGGGGTAAGGTGACTATATACAGGGTCAGTTCCAGTACCATATTAACAATGTACAGGGATACTGGAGTGATGGAGGTAGATATGTATAGGGGTAAGGTGACTATATACAGGGTCAGTTCCAGTTCCATATTAACAATGTGCAGGGATACTGGAGTGATGGAGGTAGATATGTATAGGGGTAAGGTGACTATATACAGGGTCAGTACCATATTAACAATGTACAGGGATACTGGAGTGATGGAGGTAGATATGTATAGGGTAATCATACTATATACAGGGTCAGTTCCAGTACCATATTAACAATGTGCAGGGATACTGGAGTGATGGAGGTAGATATGTATAGGGGTAAGGTGACTATATACAGGGTCAGTTCCAGTACCATATTAACAATGTACAGGGATACTGGAGTGATGGAGGTAGATATGTATAGGGGTAAGGTGACTATATACAGGGTCAGTACCATATTAACAATGTACAGGGATACTGGAGTGATGGAGGTAGATATGTATAGGGTAAGGTGACTATATACAGGGTCAGTTCCAGTACTATATTAACAATGTGCAGGGATACTGGAGTGATGGAGGTAGATATGTATAGGGGTAAGGTGACTATATACAGGGTCAGTACCATATTAACAATGTGCAGGGATACTGGAGTGATGGAGGTAGATATGTATAGGGGTAATCATACTATATACAGGGTCAGTTCCAGTTCCATATTAACAATGTGCAGGGATACTGGAGTGATGGAGGTAGATATGTATAGGGGTAATCATACTATATACAGGGTCAGTACCATATTAACAATGTACAGGGATAGTGGAGTGATGGAGGTAGATATGTATAGGGGTAAGGTGACTATATACAGGGTCAGTTCCAGTACCATATTAACAATGTGCAGGGATACTGGAGTGATGGAGGTAGATATGTATAGGGTAAGGTGACTATATACAGGGTCAGTACCATATTAACAATGTGCAGGGATACTGGAGTGATTGAGGTAGATATGTATAGGGGTAAGGTGACTATATACAGGGTCAGTACCATATTAACAATGTGCAGGGATACTGGAGTGATGGAGGTAGATATGTATAGGGGTAAGGTGACTATATACAGGGTCAGTACCATATTAACAATGTACAGGGATACTGGAGTGATGGAGGTAGATATGTATAGGGGTAAGGTGACTATATACAGGGTCAGTTCCAGTTCCATATTAACAATGTGCAGGGATACTGGAGTGATGGAGGTAGATATGTATAGGGTAAGGTGACTATATACAGGGTCAGTACCATATTAACAATGTACAGGGATACTGGAGTGATGGAGGTAGATATGTATAGGGGTAATCATACTATATACAGGGTCAGTTCCAGTACCATATTAACAATGTGCAGGGATACTGGAGTGATGGAGGTAGATATGTATAGGGGTAAGGTGACTATATACAGGGTCAGTTCCAATACCATATTAACAATGTGCAGGGATACTGGAGTGATGGAGGTAGATATGTATAGGGGTAATCATACTATATACAGGGTCAGTTCCTGTACCATATTAACAATGTACAGTGATACTGGAGTGATGGAGGTAGATATGTATAGGGGTAATCATACTATATACAGGGTCAGTTCCAGTACCATATTAACAATGTACAGGGATACTGGAGTGATGGAGGTAGATATGTATAGGGGTAAGGTGACTATATACAGGGTCAGTACCATATTAACAATGTGCAGGGATACTGGAGTGATGGAGGTAGATATGTATAGGGTAAGGTGACTATATACAGGGTCAGTACCATATTAACAATGTGCAGGGATACTGGAGTGATGGAGGTAGATATGTATAGGGGTAAGGTGACTATATACAGGGTCAGTTCCAGTACCATATTAACAATGTACAGGGATACTGGAGTGATGGAGGTAGATATGTATAGGGGTAAGGTGACTATATACAGGGTCAGTTCCAGTACCATATTAACAATGTGCAGGGATACTGGAGTGATGGAGGTAGATATGTATAGGGGTAAGGTGACTATATACAGGGTCAGTTCCAGTACCATATTAACAATGTACAGGGATACTGGAGTGATGGAGGTAGATATGTATAGGGGTAAGGTTACTATATACAGGGTCAGTACCAGTACCATATTAACAATGTGCAGGGATACTGGAGTGATGGAGGTAGATATGTATAGGGGTAATCATACTATATACAGGGTCAGTACCAGTACCATATTAACAATGTACAGGGATACTGGAGTGATGGAGGTAGATATGTATAGGGGTAAGGTGACTATATACAGGGTCAGTACCATATTAACAATGTACAGGGATACTGGAGTGATGGAGGTAGATATGTATAGGGGTAATCATACTATATACAGGGTCAGTACCAGTACCATATTAACAATGTACAGGGATACTGGAGTGATGGAGGTAGATATGTATAGGGTAAGGTGACTATATACAGGGTCAGTACCATATTAACAATGTGCAGGGATACTGGAGTGATGGAGGTAGATATGTATAGGGGTAATCATACTATATACAGGGTCAGTACCAGTACCATATTAACAATGTACAGGGATACTGGAGTGATGGAGGTAGATATGTATAGGGGTAAGGTGACTATATACAGGGTCAGTTCCAGTACCATATTAACAATGTACAGGGATACTGGAGTGATGGAGGTAGATATGTATAGGGGTAAGGTGACTATATACAGGGTCAGTACCATATTAACAATGTGCAGGGATACTGGAGTGATGGAGGTAGATATGTATAGGGGTAATCATACTATATACAGGGTCAGTTCCAGTACCATATTAACAATGTGCAGGGATACTGGAGTGGTAGAGGTGTGTGTGTGTGTTGCAGTGTTAGTGTGCATAAGGGTCATCTCAGATAGTCCATGTAGCTATTCTGTTTACGGTCTATGTCATGGGGTTAGAAGCTGTTCAGGAGCCTGCTGGTGTCAGACTTGATGCATCGTTACCGCTTGCCGTACGTAAGCAGAGATTACATGGCTTGGGTGGCTGGAGTCTTATCAATTTTCCGCCTGATCTAGAGGTCCTGGATGGCAGGGAGCTCGGCCCCAGTGATGTACTGGGCTGTCTGCACCACCCTCTGTAGCGCCATGCATTCTAGTGCAGTGCGTTTACGACCAGGCGGTGATGCAGCCAGTCAAGATGCTCTCAATGGCGCAGCTGTAGAACCTTTTGAGGATTTTTAGGGCCCATGCCAAACCTTTTCAGCTTCCGGAGGTGGAAGAGACGCTGTCGCTCCTTCTTTAGGACTGTGTTCGTGTGAGTGGACCGTTTGTGACCCGATTCAGGAAACTAGTAGTATTTCACACGTCACAACTTCACAGGAGAGCCGTTTGAACATAAAATATATCTTTTTTTGTTTATCAAAATGCGTTTTTGGCAGAAATGCCTTCTCAAATGTGAACTTAATATCAAACTTGTATGCCGTCTGTAAATACAAAATAAAAAATAATTGAATTACAATTAAATTACGAGCCTAGTTGGTTTAGCCAAAAAAAGCAACCTTCCCGCTAGCCATGATTGGCTGAGATAATGAGTGGGCTGGACATGCCAAGAGAAGAGTTTGGATTGGTCTGCCGTATAGTACGCGTCTGTCTATTGGAGCTGGTCAGTTTCTCTAGGTAATCGTATCGAACACGGCTTTAAAAACCTAATGTCAAGTTAAAGTGTACTGTTAGCTAGCTAACGTTATGTGTATGATCTCTGGTCTTAGTGTGCCAGAACACAGAATAACTGATTAATTATTTTTAACGCTTAACACCCGTTAAATATGTCCGGTGTCTGTAAACGTCAGCAACAAAGCGTAATTCAATTGTTGCCAGCAGCACAATTTTATCTTACTAGGCAAGTCAGTTAAGAACAAATTCTTATTTTCAATGACGGCCTAGGAACAGCAGGTTAACTGCCTGTTCAGGGGCAGAACGACAGATTTTTGCAACCTTTCGGTTACTAGTCCAACGCTCTAACCACTAGGCTACCTGCCGCCACATAATGAGGGTGCCACACACACCACACACTTCTACACACACGATTTACAACTCATCAGCTGTGGTGCATAGTGTTCCAGGTACTGTGCTCCAGGTACTGTGTTCCAGTGTTCCAGGTACTGTGTTCTAGTGTTCCAGGTACTGTGTTCCAGTGTTCCAGGTGCTGTGTTCCAGTGTTCCAGGTACTGTTTTCCAGTGTTCCAGGTACTGTGTTCCAGTGTTCCAGGTGCTGTGTTCCAGTGTTCCAGGTACTGTGTTCCAGTGTTCCAGGTACTGTGTTCCAGTGTTCCAGGTGCTGTGTTCCAGTGTTCCAGGTACTGTGTTCCAGTGTTCCAGGTACTGTGTTCCAGTGTTCCAGGTGCTGTGTTCCAGTGTTCCAGGTGCTGTGTTCCAGTGTTCCAGGTGCTGTGTTCCAGTGTTCCAGGTACTGTGTTCCAGTGTTCCAGGTACTGTGTTCCAGTGTTCCAGGTACTGTGTTCCAGGTACTGTGTTCCAGTGTTCCAGGTACTGTGTTCCAGTGTTCCAGGTACTGTGTTCCAGGTTCTGTGTTCCAGTGTTCCAGGTGCTGTGTTCCAGTGTTCCAGGTGCTGTGTTCCAGTGTTCCAGGTACTGTGTTCCAGTGTTCCAGGTACTGTGTTCCAGTGTTCCAGGTACTGCGTTCCAGATGTTCTAGGTACTGTTTTCCAGTGTTCCAGGTGTTGTGTTCCAGTGTTCCAGGTGCTGTGTTCCAGATGTTCTAGATACTGTTTTCCAGTGTTCCAGGTGCTGTGTTCCAGTGTTCCAGGTACTGTGTTCCAAATGTTCTAGGTACTGTTTTCCAGTGTTCCAGGTGCTGTTTTCCAGTGTTCCAGGTGCTGTGTTCCAGTGTTCCAGGTACTGTGTTCCAGATGTTCTAGGTACTGTTTTCCAGTGTTCCAGGTACTGTGTTCCAGATGTTCTAGGTACTGTTTTCCAGTGTTCCAGGTGCTGTGTTCCAGTGTTCCAGGTACTGTGTTCCAGATGTTCTAAGTACTGTTTTCCAGTGTTCCAGGTGCTGTGTTCCAGTGTTCCAGGTACTGTGTTACAGATGTTCTAGGTACTGTTTTCCAGTGTTCCAGGTGCTGTGTTCCAGTGTTCCAGGTACTGTGTTCTAGGTACTGTTTTCCAGTGTTCCAGGTTCTGTTTTCCAGTGTTCCAGGTGCTGTGTTCCAGTGTTCCAGGTTCTGTTTTCCAGTGTTCCAGGTGCTGTGTTCCAGTGTTCCAGGTACTGTGTTCCAGATGTTCCAGGTTCTGTTTTCCAGTGTTCCAGGTACTGTTTTCCAGTGTTCCAGGTGCTGTGTTCCAGTGTTCCAGGTTCTGTTTTCCAGTGTTCCAGGTGCTGTCTTCCAGTGTTCCAGGTGCTGTGTTCCAGTGTTCCAGGTGCTGTGTTCCAGTGTTCCAGGTTCTGTTTTCCAGTGTTCCAGGTGCTGTGTTCCAGTGTTCCAGGTTCTGTTTTCCAGTGTTCCAGGTGCTGTGTTCCAGTGTTCCAGGTTCTGTTTTCCAGTGTTCCAGGTGCTGTGTTCCAGTGTTCCAGGTACTGTGTTCCAGATGTTCCAGGTTCTGTTTTCCAGTGTTCCAGGTTCTGTTTTCCAGTGTTCCAGGTGCTGTGTTCCAGTGTTCCAGGTTCTGTTTTCCAGTGTTCCAGGTGCTGTGTTCCAGTGTTCCAGGTTCTGTTTTCCAGTGTTCCAGGTGCTGTGTTCCAGTGTTCCAGGTACTGTGTTCCAGTGTTCCAGGTGCTGTGTTCCAGTGTTCCAGGTGCTGTGTTCCAGTGTTCCAGGTTCTGTTTTCCAGTGTTCCAGGTGCTGTGTTCCAGTGTTCCAGGTTCTGTTTTCCAGTGTTCCAGGTGCTGTGTTCCAGTGTTCCAGGTACTGTGTTCCAGATGTTCCAGGTTCTGTTTTCCAGTGTTCCAGGTTCTGTTTTCCAGTGTTCCAGGTGCTGTGTTCCAGTGTTCCAGGTTCTGTTTTCCAGTGTTCCAGGTTCTGTTTTCCAGTGTTCCAGGTGCTGTGTTCCAGTGTTCCAGGTACTGTGTTCCAGTGTTCCAGGTGCTGTGTTCCAGTGTTCCAGGTGCTGTGTTCCAGTGTTCCAGGTTCTGTTTTCCAGTGTTCCAGGTGCTGTGTTCCAGTGTTCCAGGTTCTGTTTTTCAGTGTTCCAGGTGCTGTGTTCCTGTGTTCCAGGTGCTGTGTTCCAGATGTTCCAGGTTCTGTTTTCCAGTGTTCCAGGTTCTGTTTTCCAGTGTTCCAGGTGCTGTGTTCCAGTGTTCCAGGTTCTGTTTTCCAGTGTTCCAGGTTCTGTTTTCCAGTGTTCCAGGTGCTGTGTTCCAGTGTTCCAGGTACTGTGTTCCAGTGTTCCAGGTGCTGTGTTCCAGGTGCTGTGTTCCAGTGTTCCAGGTGCTGTGTGTGTGTTGATGTGTGTAGGTGTGTGTTGTGAATAGGGTCTCTGTTTGTCTCAGCTGAACGGCTGTGTGTGTGTTTAACCAACCCAGACCCTGTTCTACGCTCTCTGCTGCCTGGCAGACTCTGTGTTCAGTGTGTGTGTGTATTTTAGAGGGGGGTCCTGCATGGCACCGGTCTGTCTGTCTGTCTGTCTGTCTACAGGTCTATCTGTCTGTCTACAACTTTCTGTTCTGTTCCTCTTCTGGAAGTGATTTGGCTGGGGTCCCCCTCTCCTTCCCCTCCCTCTCCCCCGCCTTCTCTTCTTTCAGCTGGGCTCGGCTGTTCCACGTCCTGCCCAGTGTATCCCCAGTGTTGGGCTGGGAACCAGAGTAGAGGCCTACAGGCTATGCTAGGCTAGCCCCGAGGCCAGATAAGAGACCTACAGGCTATGCTAGGCTAGCCCCGAGGCCAGATAAGAGACCTACAGGCTATGCTAGGCTAGCCCCGAGGCCAGAGACGAGACCTACATGCTAGGCTAGGCTAGCCCCGTGGCCAGAGAAGAGACCTACATGCTAGGCTAGCCCCGTGGCCAGAGAAGAGACATACAGGCTATGCTAGGCTAGCCCCAAGGCCACGCTCCACAGCCAGCAGCTTCGGTCCTTCTGACCCCTCTCCCCTCCTAGGAGAGTTGGGGCTAGCTCCTAATTTTTCTCCCAAACATCTTTTTGGGGGTTTAACGTCTGATGGAGTTGTACCTTCGTCAAAGAGGTAACGTTCTCCACTTCTCCCTCTCTCTCTCTCTCTCTCTCGCTCTCTCCTCTCTCTCTCTCTCTCTCTCTCTCTCTCGCTCTCTCTCTCTCTCTCTCTCTCTCTCTCTCTCTCTCTCTCTCTCTCTCTCTCTCTCTCTCTCTCTCTCTCTCTCTCTCTCTCTCTCTCTCAATTCAATTCAAGGGCTTTATTGGCATGGGAAACATATGTTAACATTGCCAAAGCAAGTGAAATAGATAATAAACAAAAGTGAAATAAACAATACAAATGAACAGTAAACATTACACTCACAGAAGTTCCAAAAGAATAAAGACATTTCACATGTCATATTATGTCTATATACAGTGTTGTAACGATGTGCAAATAGTTAAAGTACAAAAGGGAAAATAAATCAACATAAATATGGGTTGTATTTACAATGGTGTTTGTTCTTCACTGGTTGCCATTTTCTTGTGACAACAGGTCACACATCTTGCTGCTGTGATGGCACACTGTGGTATTTCACCCAGTAGAGATGGGAGTTTATCAAAATTGGATTTGTTTTCTAATTCTTCGCGGATCTGTGTAATCTGAGAGAAATATGTGTCTCTAATATGGTCATACATTTGGCAGGAGGTTAGGAAGTGCAGCTCAGCTTCCACCTCATTTTGTGGGCAGTGTGCACATAGGCAGCCCTGGCTCTCAAGAGAAGACAGGCTGAAGCAAGGCTATGCTCACTGAGTCTGTACATAGTCAAATGTTTCCTTCATTTTGGGTTAATTACAGTGGTCAGGTATTCTGTCACTGTGTACTCTCTGTTTAGGGCCAAATGGCATTCTAGTTTGCTCAGTTTTTTTGTCAATACTTTCCAATGTGTCAAGTAATTATCTTTTGGTTTTCTCATGATTTAGTTGGGTCTAATTTTGTTGCTGTCCTGGGGCTCTGTGGGGTGTGTTTGTGTTTGTGAACAGAGCCCCAGGACCAGCTTGCTTAGGGGACTCTTCTCCAGGTTCATCTCTCTGTAGGTGATGGCTTTGTTATGGAAGGTTTGGGAATCTCTTCTTTTAAGGTGGTTGTAGAATTTAACGTCTCTTTTCTGGATTTTGATAATTAGCGGGTATTGGCCTAATTCCGCTCTGCATACATTATTTGGTGTTTTACGTTGTAAACGGAGGATATTTTTACAGAATTCTGCATGCAGTCTTAATTGTGTGTTTGTCCCATTTAGTGAATTCTTGGTTGGTGAGCGGACCCCAGACCTCACAACCATGAAGGGCAATGGGTTCTATAACTGATTCAAGTATTTTTAGACAGATCCTAATTTCTATGTTGAATTCTATGTTCCTTTTGATTGCATAGAAGGCCCTTCTTGCCTTGTCTCTCAGATCGTTCACAGCTTTGTGAGCAGTGCGGACTGTAGGTTTACACAGTGAGTGGAGTGGAGTGGACTGTAGGTTTACCCAGTGAGTGGAGTGGACTGTAGGTTTACCCAGTGAGTGGAGTGGACTGTAGGTTTACCCAGTGAGTGGAGTGGACTGTAGGTTTACCCAGTGAGTGGAGTGGACAGTAGGTTTACCCAGTGAGTGGAGCGGACTGTAGGTTTACCCAGTGAGTGGAGTGGACAGTAGGTTTACCCAGTGAGTGGAGCGGTCTGTAGGTTTACCCAGTGAGTGGAGCGGACTGTGGGTTTACCCAGTGAGTGGAGCGGACTGTAGGTTTACCTAGTGAGTGGAGCGGACTGTAGGTTTACCCAGTGAGTGGAGTGGACTGTAGGTTTACCCAGTGAGTGGAGTGGACTGTAGGTTTACCCAGTGAGTGGAGTGGAGTGGACTGTAGGTTTACCCAGTGAGTGGAGCGGACTATAGGTTTACCCAGTGAGTGGAGTGGACAGTAGGTTTACCCAGTGAGTGGAGTGGACAGTAGGTTTACCCAGTGAGTGGAGTGGACTGTAGGTTTACCCAGTGAGTGGAGTGGAGTGGACTGTAGGTTTACCCAGTGAGTGGAGTGGAGTGGACTGTAGGTTTACCCAGTGAGTGGAGTGGACAGTAGGTTTACCCAGTGAGTGGAGTGGAGTGGACTGTAGGTTTACCCATTGAGTGGAGTGGGGCGGACTGTAGGTTTACCCAGTGAGTGGAGTGGACTGTAGGTTTACCCAGTGAGTGGAGCGGTCTGTAGGTTTACCCAGTGAGTGGAGCGGACTGTGGGTTTACCCAGTGAGTGGAGCGGACTGTAGGTTTACCTAGTGAGTGGAGCGGACTGTAGGTTTACCCAGTGAGTGGAGTGGACTGTAGGTTTACCCAGTGAGTGGAGTGGAGTGGACTGTAGGTTTACCCAGTGAGTGGAGTGGAGTAGACGGTAGATTTACCCAGTGAGTGGAGTGGACAGTAGGTTTACCCAGTGAGTGGCGTGGAGTGGACTGTAGGTTTACCCAGTGAGTGGAGTGGGGCGGACTGTAGGTTTACCCAGTGAGTGGAGTGTGGCGGACTGTAGGTTTACCCAGTGAGTGGAGTGGACAGTAGGTTTACCCAGTGAGTGGAGTGGACAGTAGGTTTACCCAGTGAGTGGAGTGGACTGTAGGTTTACCCAGTGAGTGGAGTGGAGTGGACTGTAGGTTTACCCAGTGAGTGGAGTGGAGTGGACTGTAGGTTTACCCAGTGAGTGGAGTGGACTGTAGGTTTACCCAGTGAGTGGAGTGGACAGTAGGTTTACCCAGTGAGTGGACTGGAGTGGACTGTAGGTTTACCCAGTGAGTGGAGTGGGGCGGACTGTAGGTTTACCCAGTGAGTGGAGTGGACTGTAGGTTTACCCAGTGAGTGGAGCGGACTGTAGGTTTACCCAGTGAGTGGAGCGGACTGTAGGTTTACCCAGTGAGTGGAGCGGACTGTAGGTTTACCTAGTGAGTGGAGCGGACTGTAGGTTTACCCAGTGAGTGGAGTGGACTGTAGGTTTACCCAGTGAGTGGAGTGGAGTGGACTGTAGGTTTACCCAGTGAGTGGAGTGGACTGTAGGTTTACCCAGTGAGTGGAGTGGACAGTAGGTTTACCCAGTGAGTGGAGTGGGGCGGACTGTAGGTTTACCCAGTGAGTGGAGTGGACTGTAGGTTTACCCAGTGAGTGGAGCGGACTGTAGGTTTACCCAGTGAGTGGAGCGGACTGTAGGTTTACCCAGTGAGTGGAGCGGACTGTAGGTTTACCCAGTGAGTGGAGTGGAGTGGACTGTAGGTTTACCCAGTGAGTGGAGTGGAGTGGACTGTAGGTTTACCCAGTGAGTGGAGTGGAGTGGACTGTAGGTTTACCCAGTGAGTGGAGTGGACAGTAGGTTTACCCAGTGAGTGGAGTGGAGTGGACTGTAGGTTTACCCAGTGAGTGGAGTGGGGCGGACTGTAGGTTTACCCAGTGAGTGGAGTGGGGCGGACTGTAGGTTTACCCAGTGAGTGGAGCGGACTGTAGGTTTACCCAGTGAGTGGAGCGGACTGTAGGTTTACCCAGTGAGTGGAGCGGACTGTAGGTTTACCCAGTGAGTGGAGTGGACTGTAGGTTTACCCAGTGGGTGGAGTGGACTGTAGGTTTACCCAGTGAGTGGAGAGGAGTGGACTGTAGGTTTACCCAGTGAGTGGAGTGGAGTGGACTGTAGGTTTACCCAGTGAGTGGAGTGGACAGTAGGTTTACCCAGTGAGTGGAGTGGAGTGGACTGTAGTTTTACCCAGTGAGTGGAGTGGGGCAGACTGTAGGTTTACCCAGTGAGTGGAGAGGACAGTAGGTTTACCCAGTGAGTGGAGTGGACTGTAGGTTTACCCAGTGAGTGGAGTGGACTGTAGGTTTACACAGTGAGTGGAGTGGACTGTAGGTTTACCCAGTGAGTGGAGCGGAGTGGACTGTAGGTTTACCCAGTGAGTGGAGTGGACTGTAGGTTTACCCAGTGAGTGGAGTGGACTGTAGGTTTACCCAGTGAGTGGAGTGGACTGTAGGTTTACCCAGTGAGTGGAGTGGACTGTAGGTTTACCCAGTGAGTGGAGTGGACTGTAGGTTTACACAGTGAGTGGGGCGGACTGTAGGTTTACCCAGTGAGTGGAGCGGAGTGGACTGTAGGTTTACCCAGTGAGTGGAGTGGACTGTAGGTTTACCCAGTGAGTGGAGTGGACTGTAGGTTTACACAGTGAGTGGGGCGGACTGTAGGTTTACCCAGTGAGTGGAGCGGAGTGGACTGTAGGTTTACCCAGTGAGTGGAGTGGACTGTAGGTTTACCCAGTGAGTGGAGTGGACTGTAGGTTTACCCAGTGAGTGGAGTGGACTGTAGGTTTACCCAGTGAGTGGAGTGGACTGTAGGTTTACCCAGTGAGTGGAGTGGACTGTAGGTTTACACAGTGAGTGGGGCGGACTGTAGTTTTATCCAGTGTCGTGTCTTTGGCATCATTCAATTGAAGACTGTTATTTTATCAAATCTATTCTCTGTAATTGTTATTACGTGAATAAACTAATAATGTAAATGTAATTAACTAGGAAGTCGGGGCATCAAGGAAAATCTTCAGATTACAAAGTTATATTTTTCCTAATATAACTTTTCAGATATGTCAATATCTTATCAATTAGTCTTCTATTTAATTAATTATTATTTACCTCACGTCAGTCTCATTCCGAACGTCGTAAAATTGTTAGTTATCTGCATGAACCCAGTCTTTACTATGTATCATCCATACACCAATTGGCTCAATCCGTTATTTACTAACTAACTAAATAATCACAGAAATGCATAAACAAACAAACAGTAGACACGGTTACAAGGAATTGATAGCGGAGTTTCCCTAGTGGGATAAGCCGGTATGACGGCTTGGTGGACAAAAGGGAAGTGGGTGTGGACTGAGAAAGGCGGGAATTACACGAATGAGTCACTACACAGATGATAATTATATTCATTGAAATGCTAATCCATTGCACATGAACGCTCACTCATTCGGGAATAATTGAAATCAATATATATATTTACGCTCAATGTGTCGTCGTGATCTCTGTTGCGATCGTCCGTTCATCCGCCCCGCTCTCTCTCTTCCAAGAAGTCTTTCATGGTTAGAATTGATTCTTCAGAGTACCATTAAGAAATGTTCTTATAGAATAGATGTTTTCGGCGGTTTGTCGGCGGTTGTCGGCCCTCACATTCAGGTCGACATAATTTCTAGCTGCAGACTAGTAATTTGTATCGAAGAGTAGCTCTTATTCTGTCCGATCGATAGTCTTAGAGTTTAACCACGTGGTATAGTTAAGACTTCCAAAACCATTTGTGGTCTCTACTCAAACCTTAGCCCTCTCGGTAGTCGAGGTGCAGCATGCTCTAAAGATGATTTTACCCAGGTGGAGGTTATATTCGTAACAGTAGAAAAGGGCTGTCCCATGACGCCAGATCAATGTCTGTGCTCATGGGGCGGGCCTATGACTTAGTTAAACTCCAAAGGGAATTGGAATTTCCTTCATTAAACAGTTTAAAATAACATTACATCATTTCACAAATAGTTTCATCTTTACTCATTCATTTTATACAACAATTAGATGCAAGCCTCACAATCGAGACTCTTGTATAAACAGTTATGGTAATGTGGCTGTATTATCTCTCATGAGTTTCACAAACATTAAACGAAATGGACTGGTCGTAACTGGTGTCTGAGACTCTTGTATAAACAGTGAGTGGAGCGGACTGTAGGTTTACCCAGTGAGTGGAGTGGACTGTAGGTTTACCCAGTGAGTGGAGCGGACTGTAGGTTTACCCAGTGAGTGGAGTGGACTGTAGGTTTACCCAGTGAGTGGAGTGGACAGTAGGTTTACCCAGTGAGTGGAGCGGACTGTAGGTTTACCCAGTGAGTGGAGTGGACTGTAGGTTTACCCAGTGAGTGGAGCGGACTGTAGGTTTGCCCAGTGAGTGGAGTGGACTGTAGGTTTACCCAGTGAGTGGAGCGGAGCGGACTGTAGGTTTACCCAGTGAGTGGAGTGGACTGTAGGTTTACCCAGTGAGTGGAGTGGAGTGGACTGTAGGTTTACCCAGTGAGTGGAGTGGAGTGGACTGTAGGTTTACCCAGTGAGTGGAGTGGGGCGGACTGTAGGTTTACCCAGTGAGTGGAGTGGGGCGGACTGTAGGTTTACCCAGTGAGTGGAGTGGACAGTAGGTTTACCCAGTGAGTGGAGTGGACTGTAGGTTTACCCAGTGAGTGGAGTGGAGTGGACTGTAGGTTTACCCAGTGAGTGGAGTGGAGTGGACTGTAGGTTTACCCAGTGAGTGGAGTGGACAGTAGGTTTACCCAGTGAGTGGAGTGGAGTGGAGTGGACTGTAGGTTTACCCATTGAGTGGAGTGGGGCGGACTGTAGGTTTACACAGTGAGTGGAGTGGACTGTAGGTTTACCCAGTGAGTGGAGCGGTCTGTAGGTTTACCCAGTGAGTGGAGCGGACTGTGGGTTTACCCAGTGAGTGGAGCGGACTGTAGGTTTACCTAGTGAGTGGAGCGGACTGTAGGTTTTCCCAGTGAGTGGAGTGGACTGTAGGTTTACCCAGTGAGTGGAGTGGACTGTAGGTTTACCCAGTGAGTGGAGTGGAGTGGACTGTAGGTTTACCCAGTGAGTGGAGCGGACTATAGGTTTACCCAGTGAGTGGAGTGGACAGTAGGTTTACCCAGTGAGTGGAGTGGACAGTAGGTTTACCCAGTGAGTGGAGTGGACTGTAGGTTTACCCAGTGAGTGGAGTGGAGTGGACTGTAGGTTTACCCAGTGAGTGGAGTGGAGTGGACTGTAGGTTTACCCAGTGAGTGGAGTGGACAGTAGGTTTACCCAATGAGTGGAGTGGAGTGGACTGTAGGTTTACCCATTGAGTGGAGTGGGGCGGACTGTAGGTTTACCCAGTGAGTGGAGTGGACTGTAGGTTTACCCAGTGAGTGGAGCGGTCTGTAGGTTTACCCAGTGAGTGGAGCGGACTGTGGGTTTACCCAGTGAGTGGAGCGGACTGTAGGTTTACCTAGTGAGTGGAGCGGACTGTAGGTTTACCCAGTGAGTGGAGTGGACTGTAGGTTTACCCAGTGAGTGGAGTGGAGTGGACTGTAGGTTTACCCAGTGAGTGGAGTGGAGTAGACGGTAGATTTACCCAGTGAGTGGAGTGGACAGTAGGTTTACCCAGTGAGTGGCGTGGAGTGGACTGTAGGTTTACCCAGTGAGTGGAGTGGGGCGGACTGTAGGTTTACCCAGTGAGTGGAGTGTGGCGGACTGTAGGTTTACCCAGTGAGTGGAGTGGACAGTAGGTTTACCCAGTGAGTGGAGTGGACAGTAGGTTTACCCAGTGAGTGGAGTGGACTGTAGGTTTACCCAGTGAGTGGAGTGGAGTGGACTGTAGGTTTACCCAGTGAGTGGAGTGGAGTGGACTGTAGGTTTACCCAGTGAGTGGAGTGGACTGTAGGTTTACCCAGTGAGTGGAGTGGACAGTAGGTTTACCCAGTGAGTGGACTGGAGTGGACTGTAGGTTTACCCAGTGAGTGGAGTGGGGCGGACTGTAGGTTTACCCAGTGAGTGGAGTGGACTGTAGGTTTACCCAGTGAGTGGAGCGGACTGTAGGTTTACCCAGTGAGTGGAGCGGACTGTAGGTTTACCCAGTGAGTGGAGCGGACTGTAGGTTTACCTAGTGAGTGGAGCGGACTGTAGGTTTACCCAGTGAGTGGAGTGGACTGTAGGTTTACCCAGTGGAGTGGAGTGGACTGTGGGTTTACCCAGTGAGTGGACTGTAGGTTTACCCAGTGAGTGGAGTGGACAGTAGGTTTACCCAGTGAGTGGAGTGGGGCGGACTGTAGGTTTACCCAGTGAGTGGAGTGGACTGTAGGTTTACCCAGTGAGTGGAGCGGACTGTAGGTTTACCCAGTGAGTGGAGCGGACTGTAGGTTTACCCAGTGAGTGGAGCGGACTGTAGGTTTACCCAGTGAGTGGAGTGGACTGTAGGTTTACCCAGTGGGTGGAGTGGACTGTAGGTTTACCCAGTGAGTGGAGTGGAGTGGACTGTAGGTTTACCCAGTGAGTGGAGTGGAGTGGACTGTAGGTTTACCCAGTGAGTGGAGTGGACGACTGTAGGTTTACCCAGTGAGTGGAGTGGAGTGGACTGTAGGTTTACCCAGTGAGTGGAGTGGGGCGGACTGTAGGTTTACCCAGTGAGTGGAGCGGACTGTAGGTTTACCCAGTGAGTGGAGTGGACTGTAGGTTTACCCAGTGAGTGGAGTGGACTGTAGGTTTACCCAGTGAGTGGAGTGGACTGTAGGTTTACCCAGTGAGTGGAGTGGACTGTAGGTTTACCCAGTGAGTGGAGAGGAGTGGACTGTAGGTTTACCCAGTGAGTGGAGTGGACTGTAGGTTTACCCAGTGAGTGGAGTGGACTGTAGGTTTACCCAGTGAGTGGAGTGGACTGTAGGTTTACCCAGTGAGTGGAGTGGACTGTAGGTTTACCCAGTGAGTGGAGTGGACTGTAGGTTTACACAGTGAGTGGAGCGGACTGTAGGTTTACCCAGTGAGTGGAGCGGAGTGGACTGTAGGTTTACCCAGTGAGTGGAGTGGACTGTAGGTTTACCCAGTGAGTGGAGTGGACTGTAGGTTTACACAGTGAGTGGAGGCGGACTGTAGGTTTACCCAGTGAGTGGAGTGGACTGTAGGTTTACCCAGTGAGTGGAGTGGACTGTAGGTTTACCCAGTGAGTGGAGTGGACTGTAGGTTTACCCAGTGAGTGGAGCGGAGTGGACTGTAGGTTTACCCAGTGAGTGGAGTGGACTGTAGGTTTACCCAGTGAGTGGAGTGGACTGTAGGTTTACCCAGTGAGTGGAGGGACTGTAGGTTTACCCAGTGAGTGGAGTGGACTGTAGGTTTACCCAGTGAGTGGAGTGGACTGTGGTTTACCCAGTGAGTGAGTGGAGTGGACGTGGAGGACTGTGTTTACCCAGTGAGTGGAGTGGACTGTCAGTGGAGTGACTGTAGGGTGAGTGGGGCGGACTGTAGTTTTATCCAGTGTCGTGTCTTTGGCATCATTCAATTGAAGATTGTTATTTTATCAAATCTATTCTCTGTAATTATTATTACGTGAATAAACTAATAATGTAAATGTAATTAACTAGGAAGTCGGGGCATCAAGGAAAATCTTCAGATTACAAAGTTATATTTTTCCTAATATAACTTTTCAGATATGTCAATATCTGATCAATTAGTCTTCTAATTAATGAATTATTATTTACCTCACGTCAGTCTCATTCCGAACGTCATAAAATTGTTAGTTATCTGCATGAACCCAGTCTTTACTATGTATCATCCATACACCAATTGGCTCAATCCGTTATTTACTAACTAACTAAATAATCACAGAAATGCATAAACAAACAAACAGTAGACACGGTTACAAGGAATTGATAGCGGAGTTTCCCTAGTGGGATAAGCCGGTATGACGGCTTGGTGGACAAAAGGGAAGTGGGTGTGGACTGAGAAAGGCGGGAATTACACGAATGAGTCACTACACAGATGATAATTATATTCATTGAAATGCTAATCCATTGCACATGAACGCTCACTCATTCGGGAATAATTGAAATCAATATATATATTTACGCTCAATGTGTCGTCGTGATCTCTGTTGCGATCGTCCGTTCATCCGCCCCGCTCTCTCTCTTCCAAGAAGTCTTTCATGGTTAGAATTGATTCTTCAGAGTACCATTAAGAAATGTTCTTATAGAATAGATGTTTTCGGCGGTTTGTCGGCGGTTGTCGGCCCTCACATTCAGGTCGACATAATTTCTAGCTGCAGACTAGTAATTTGTATCGAAGAGTAGCTCTTATTCTGTCCGATCGATAGTCTTAGAGTTTAACCACGTGGTATAGTTAAGACTTCCAAAACCATTTGTGGTCTCTACTCAAACCTTAGCCCTCTCGGTAGTCGAGGTGCAGCATGCTCTAAAGATGATTTTACCCAGGTGGAGGTTATATTCGTAACAGTAGAAAAGGGCTGTCCCATGACGCCAGATCAATGTCTGTGCTCATGGGGCGGGCCTATGACTTAGTTAAACTCCAAAGGGAATTGGAATTTCCTTCATTAAACAGTTTAAAATAACATTACATCATTTCACAAATAGTTTCATCTTTACTCATTCATTTTATACAACAATTAGATGCAAGCCTCACAATCGAGACTCTTGTATAAACAGTTATGGTAATGTGGCTGTATTATCTCTCATGAGTTTCACAAACATTAAACGAAATGGACTGGTCGTAACTGGTGTCTGAGACTCTTGTATAAACAGTGAGTGGAGCGGACTGTAGGTTTACCCAGTGAGTGGAGTGGACTGTAGGTTTACCCAGTGAGTGGAGCGGACTGTAGGTTTACCCAGTGAGTGGAGTGGACTGTAGGTTTACCCAGTGAGTGGAGTGGACAGTAGGTTTACCCAGTGAGTGGAGCGGACTGTAGGTTTACCCAGTGAGTGGAGTGGACTGTAGGTTTACCCAGTGAGTGGAGCGGACTGTAGGTTTACCCAGTGAGTGGAGTGGACTGTAGGTTTACCCAGTGAGTGGAGTGGAGCGGACTGTAGGTTTACCCAGTGAGTGGAGTGGACTGTAGGTTTACCCAGTGAGTGGAGTGGAGTGGACTGTAGGTTTACCCAGTGAGTGGAGTGGAGTGGACTGTAGGTTTACCCAGTGAGTGGAGTGGACTGTAGGTTTACCCAGTGAGTGGAGGCGGACTGTAGGTTTACCCAGTGAGTGGAGTGGACTGTAGGTTTACCCAGTGAGTGGAGTGGACTGTAGGTTTACCCAGTGAGTGGAGGGAGTGGACTGTAGGTTTACCCAGTGAGTGGAGTGGAGTGGACTGTAGGTTTACCCAGTGAGTGGAGTGGACTGTAGGTTTACCCAGTGAGTGGAGTGGAGGGACTGTAGGTTTACCCAGTGAGTGGAGTGGACTGTAGGTTTACCCAGTGAGTGGAGTGGACTGTAGGTTTACCCAGTGAGTGGAGTGGACTGTAGGTTTACCCAGTGAGTGGAGCGGACTGTAGGTTTACCCAGTGAGTGGAGTGGGGAGTGGACTGTAGGTTTACCCAGTGAGTGGAGCGGACTGTAGGTTTACCCAGTGAGTGGAGTGGACTGTAGGTTTACCCAGTGAGTGGAGTGGACTGTAGGTTTACCCAGTGAGTGGAGTGGACTGTAGGTTTGCCAGTGAGTGGAGCGGACTGTGGACTGTGGGTTTTACCCAGTGAGTGGAGTGGACTGTAGGTTTACCCAGTGAGTGGAGCGGACTGTAGGTTTACCCAGTGAGTGGAGTGGACTGTAGGTTTACCCAGTGAGTGGAGTGGACTGTAGGTTTACCCAGTGAGTGGAGTGGACTGTAGGTTTACCCAGTGGGACTGTAGTGGAGTGGAGGGACTGTAGGTTTACCCAGTGAGTGGAGCGGACTGTAAATACCCCCCAGTGAGTGGAGTGGACTGTAGGTTTACCCAGTGAGTGGAGTGGACTGTAGGTTTACCCAGTGAGTGGAGTGGAGCGGACTGTAGGTTTACCCAGTGAGTGGAGTGGACTGTAGGTTTACCCAGTGAGTGGAGTGGACTGTAGGTTTACCCAGTGAGTGGAGTGGACTGTAGGTTTACCCAGTGAGTGGAGTGGACTGTGGGTTTACCCAGTGAGTGGAGTGGACTGTAGGTTTACCCAGTGAGTGGAGTGGACTGTAGGTTTACCCAGTGAGTGGAGTGGACTGTAGGTTTACCCAGTGAGTGGAGTGGAGTGGACTGTAGGTTTACCCAGTGAGTGGAGTGGAGTGGACTGTAGGTTTACCCAGTGAGTGGAGTGGACTGTAGGTTTACCCAGTGAGTGGAGTGGACTGTAGGTTTACCCAGTGAGTGGAGTGGAGCGGACTGTAGGTTTACCCAGTGAGTGGAGTGGACTGTAGGTTTACCCAGTGAGTGGAGTGGACTGTAGGTTTACCCAGTGAGTGGAGTGGACTGTAGGTTTACCCAGTGAGTGGAGTGGACTGTAGGTTTACCCAGTGAGTGGAGTGGAGTGGACTGTAGGTTTACCCAGTGAGTGGAGTGGAGTGGACTGTAGGTTTACCCAGTGAGTGGAGTGGACTGTAGGTTTACCCAGTGAGTGGAGTGGAGTGGACTGTAGGTTTACCCAGTGAGTGGAGTGGAGTGGACTGTAGGTTTACCCAGTGAGTGGAGTGGGGCGGACTGTAGGTTTACCCAGTGAGTGGAGTGGACTGTAGGTTTACCCAGTGAGTGGAGCGGACTGTAGGTTTACCCAGTGAGTGGAGCGGACTGTAGGTTTACCCAGTGAGTGGAGCGGACTGTAGGTTTACCCAGTGAGTGGAGTGGACTGTAGGTTTACCCAGTGAGTGGAGTGGACTGTAGGTTTACCCAGTGAGTGGAGTGGAGTGGACTGTAGGTTTACCCAGTGAGTGGAGTGGACTGTAGGTTTACCCAGTGAGTGGAGTGGACTGTAGGTTTACCCAGTGAGTGGAGTGGACTGTAGGTTTACCCAGTGAGTGGAGTGGACTGTAGGTTTACCCAGTGAGTGGAGCGGACTGTAGGTTTACCCAGTGAGTGGAGTGGACTGTAGGTTTACCCAGTGAGTGGAGTGGACTGTAGGTTTACCCAGTGAGTGGAGTGGACTGTAGGTTTACCCAGTGAGTGGAGTGGAGTGGACTGTAGGTTTACCCAGTGAGTGGAGTGGAGTGGACTGTAGGTTTTACCCAGTGAGTGGAGTGGACTGTAGGTTTACCCAGTGAGTGGAGTGGAGTGGACTGTAGGTTTACCCAGTGAGTGGAGTGGACTGTAGGTTTACCCAGTGAGTGGAGTGGACTGTAGGTTTACCCAGTGAGTGGAGTGGACTGTAGGTTTACACAGTGAGTGGAGTGGACTGTAGGTTTACCCAGTGAGTGGAGTGGACTGTAGGTTTTACCCAGTGAGTGGAGTGGACTGTAGGTTTACCCAGTGAGTGGAGTGGACTGTAGGTTTACCCAGTGAGTGGAGTGGAGCGGACTGTAGGTTTACCCAGTGAGTGGAGTGGACTGTAGGTTTACCCAGTGAGTGGAGTGGAGTGGACTGTAGGTTTACCCAGTGAGTGGAGTGGACTGTAGGTTTACCCAGTGAGTGGAGTGGAGTGGACTGTAGGTTTACCCAGTGAGTGGAGTGGACTGTAGGTTTACCCAGTGAGTGGAGTGGACTGTAGGTTTACCCAGTGAGTGGAGTGGACTGTAGGTTTACCCAGTGAGTGGAGTGGACTGTAGGTTTACCCAGTGAGTGGAGTGGACTGTAGGTTTACCCAGTGAGTGGAGTGGACTGTAGGTTTACCCAGTGAGTGGAGTGGACTGTAGGTTTACCCAGTGAGTGGAGTGGACTGTAGGTTTACCCAGTGAGTGGAGGGTGGACTGTAGGTTTACCCAGTGAGTGGAGTGGACTGTAGGTTTACCCAGTGAGTGGAGTGGACTGTAGGTTTACCCAGTGAGTGGAGTGGACTGTAGGTTTACCCAGTGAGTGGAGCGGACTGTAGGTTTACCCAGTGAGTGGAGTGGACTGTAGGTTTACCCAGTGAGTGGAGTGGACTGTAGGTTTACCCAGTGAGTGGAGCGGACTGTAGGTTTACCCAGTGAGTGGAGTGGACTGTAGGTTTACCCAGTGAGTGGAGTGGACAGTAGGTTTACCCAGTGAGTGGAGCGGACTGTAGGTTTACCCAGTGAGTGGAGTGGAGCGGACTGTAGGTTTACCCAGTGAGTGGAGTGGACTGTAGGTTTACCCAGTGAGTGGAGTGGAGTGGACAGTAGGTTTACCCAGTGAGTGGATTGGAGTGGACTGTACGTTTACCCAGTGAGTGGAGTGGACTGTAGGTTTACCCAGTGAGTGGAGTGGACTGTAGTTTTACCCAGTGAGTGGAGTGGAGCGGACTGTAGGTTTACCCAGTGAGTGGAGTGGAGCGGACTGTAGGTTTACCCAGTGAGTGGAGTGGACTGTAGGTTTACCCAGTGAGTGGAGTGGACAGTAGGTTTACCCAGTGAGTGGAGTGGAGTGGACTGTAGGTTTACCCAGTGAGTGGAGCGGACAGTAGGTTTACCCAGTGAGTGGAGTGGAGTGGACAGTAGGTTTACCCAGTGAGTGGAGTGGAGTGGACTGTACGTTTACCCAGTGAGTGGAGTGGGGCGGACTGTAGGTTTACCCAGTGAGTGGAGTAGACAGTAGGTTTACCCAGTGAGTGGAGTGGACTGTAGGTTTACCCAGTGAGTGGAGTGGAGTGGAGTGGACTGTAGGTTTACCCAGTGAGTGGAGTGGAGTGGACTGTAGGTTTACCCAGTGAGTGGAGTGGACAGTAGGTTTACCCAGTGAGTGGAGTGGAGTGGACTGTAGGTTTACCCAGTGAGTGGAGTGCGGCGGACTGTAGGTTTACCCAGTGAGTGGAGCGGACTGTAGGTTTACCCAGTGAGTGGAGCGGACTGTAGGTTTACCCAGTGAGTGGAGCGGACTGTAGGTTTACCCAGTGAGTGGAGCGGACTGTAGGTTTACCCAGTGAGTGGAGTGGACTGTAGGTTTACCCAGTGAGTGGAGTGGAGCGGAATGTAGGTTTACCCAGTGAGTGGAGTGGACTGTAGGTTTACCCAGTGAGTGGAGTGGACTGTAGGTTTACCCAGTGAGTGGAGCGGACTGTAGGTTTACCCAGTGATTGGAGCGGACTGTAGGTTTACCCAGTGAGTGGAGTGGACTGTAGGTTTACACAGTGATTGGAGCGGACTGTAGGTTTACCCAGTGAGTGGAGTGGACTGTAGGTTTACACAGTGAGTGGAGTGGACTGTAGGTTTACCCAGTGAGTGGAGTGGACTGTAGGTTTACCCAGTGAGTGGAGTGGACTGTAGGTTTACCCAGTGAGTGGAGCGGACTGTAAGTTTACCCAGTGAGTGGAGTGGACTGTAGGTTTAGCCAGTGAGTGGAGTGGACTGTAAGTTTACCCAGTGAGTGGAGTGGACTGTAAGTTTACCCAGTGAGTGGAGTGGACTGTAGGTTTACACAGTGAGTGGAGTGGAGTGGACTGTAGGTTTACACAGTGAGTGGAGTGGACTGTAGGTTTACCCAGTGAGTGGAGCGGACTGTAGGTTTACCCAGTGAGTGGAGTGGAGTGGACTGTAGGTTTACCCAGTGAGTGGAGTGGAGTGGACTGTAGGTTTACCCAGTGAGTGGAGTGGACTGTAGGTTTACCCAGTGAGTGGAGTGGACTGTAGGTTTACACAGTGAGTGGAGTGGACTGTAGGTTTACCCAGTGAGTGGAGTGGACAGTAGGTTTACCCAGTGAGTGGAGTGGAGTGGACTGTAGGTTTACCCAGTGAGTGGGGCGGACTGTAGGTTTACCCAGTGAGTGGAGTGGACTGTAGGTTTACCCAGTGAGTGGAGCGGACTGTAGGTTTACCCAGTGAGTGGAGTGGACTGTAGGTTTACCCAGTGAGTGGAGCGGACTGTAGGTTTACCCAGTGAGTGGAGCGGACTGTAGGTTTACCCAGTGAGTGGAGTGGACTGTAGGTTTACCCAGTGAGTGGAGTGGACAGTAGGTTTACCCAGTGAGTGGATCGGACTGTAGGTTTACCCAGTGAGTGGAGTGGAGCGGACTGTAGGTTTACCCAGTGAGTGGAGTGGACTGTACGTTTACCCAGTGAGTGGAGTGGGGCGGACTGTAGGTTTACCCAGTGAGTGGAGTGGACAGTAGGTTTTCCCAGTGAGTGGAGTGGACAGTAGGTTTACCCAGTGAGTGGAGTGGACTGTAGGTTTACCCAGTGAGTGGAGTGGAGTGGAGTGGACTGTAGGTTTACCCAGTGAGTGGAGTGGAGTGGACTGTAGGTTTACCCAGTGAGTGGAGTGGACAGTAGGTTTACCCAGTGAGTGGAGTGGAGTGGACTGTAGGTTTACCCAGTGAGTGGAGTGGGGCGGACTGTAGGTTTACCCAGTGAGTGGAGCGGACTGTAGGTTTACCCAGTGAGTGGAGCGGACTGTAGGTTTACCCAGTGAGTGGAGCGGACTTTTGGTTTACCCAGTGAGTGGAGTGGACTGTAGGTTTACCCAGTGAGTGGAGTGGAGCGGAATGTAGGTTTACCCAGTGAGTGGAGTGGACAGTAGGTTTACCCAGTGAGTGGAGTGGACTGTAGGTTTACCCAGTGAGTGGAGCGGACTGTAGGTTTACCCAGTGATTGGAGCGGACTGTAGGTTTACCCAGTGAGTGGAGCGGACTGTAGGTTTACCCAGTGAGTGGAGTGGACTGTAGGTTTACACAGTGAGTGGAGTGGACTGTAGGTTTACCCAGTGAGTGGAGTGGACTGTAGGTTTACCCAGTGAGTGGAGTGGACTGTAGGTTTACCCAGTGAGTGGAGCGGACTGTAAGTTTACCCAGTGAGTGGAGTGGACTGTAGGTTTACCCAGTGAGTGGAGTGGACTGTAAGTTTACCCAGTGAGTGGAGTGGACTGTAGGTTTACCCAGTGAGTGGAGTGGACAGTAGGTTTACCCAGTGAGTGGAGCGGACTGTAGGTTTACCCAGTGAGTGGAGTGGAGCGGACTGTAGGTTTACCCAGTGAGTGGAGTGGACTGTAGGTTTACCCAGTGAGTGGAGTGGACTGTAGGTTTACCCAGTGAGTGGAGTGGAGTGGACAGTAGGTTTACCCAGTGAGTGGAGTGGACTGTAGGTTTACCCAGTGAGTGGAGTGGACTGTAGGTTTACCCAGTGAGTGGAGTGGAGCGGACTGTAGGTTTACCCAGTGAGTGGAGTGGACTGTAGGTTTACCCAGTGAGTGGAGTGGACAGTAGGTTTACCCAGTGAGTGGAGTGGAGTGGACTGTAGGTTTACCCAGTGAGTGGAGCGGACAGTAGGTTTACCCAGTGAGTGGAGTGGAGTGGACAGTAGGTTTACCCAGTGAGTGGAGTGGAGTGGACTGTACGTTTACCCAGTGAGTGGAGTGGGGCGGACTGTAGGTTTACCCAGTGAGTGGAGTGGACAGTAGGTTTACCCAGTGAGTGGAGTAGACAGTAGGTTTACCCAGTGAGTGGAGTGGACTGTAGGTTTACCCAGTGAGTGGAGTGGAGTGGAGTGGACTGTAGGTTTACCCAGTGAGTGGAGTGGACTGTAGGTTTACCCAGTGAGTGGAGCGGACTGTAGGTTTACCCAGTGAGTGGAGTGGACTGTAGGTTTACCCAGTGAGTGGAGCGGACTGTAGGTTTACCCAGTGAGTGGAGCGGACTGTAGGTTTACCCAGTGAGTGGAGTGGACTGTAGGTTTACCCAGTGAGTGGAGTGGACAGTAGGTTTACCCAGTGAGTGGAGCGGACTGTAGGTTTACCCAGTGAGTGGAGTGGAGCGGACTGTAGGTTTACCCAGTGAGTGGAGTGGACTGTAGGTTTACCCAGTGAGTGGAGTGGACTGTAGGTTTACCCAGTGAGTGGAGTGGAGTGGACAGTAGGTTTACCCAGTGAGTGGAGTGGACTGTAGGTTTACCCAGTGAGTGGAGTGGACTGTAGGTTTACCCAGTGAGTGGAGTGGAGCGGACTGTAGGTTTACCCAGTGAGTGGAGTGGACTGTAGGTTTACCCAGTGAGTGGAGTGGACAGTAGGTTTACCCAGTGAGTGGAGTGGAGTGGACTGTAGGTTTACCCAGTGAGTGGAGTGGAGTGGACTGTACGTTTATCCAGTGAGTGGAGTGGGGCGGACTGTAGGTTTACCCAGTGAGTGGAGTGGACAGTAGGTTTACCCAGTGAGTGGAGTAGACAGTAGGTTTACCCAGTGAGTGGAGTGGACTGTAGGTTTACCCAGTGAGTGGAGTGGAGTGGACTGTAGGTTTACCCAGTGAGTGGAGTGGAGTGGACTGTAGGTTTACCCAGTGAGTGGAGTGGACAGTAGGTTTACCCAGTGAGTGGAGTGGAGTGGACTGTAGGTTTACCCAGTGAGTGGAGTGGGGCGGACTGTAGGTTTACCCAGTGAGTGGAGCGGACTGTAGGTTTACCCAGTGAGTGGAGCGGACTGTAGGTTTACCCAGTGAGTGGAGTGGACTGTAGGTTTACCCAGTGAGTGGAGTGGAGCGGAATGTAGGTTTACCCAGTGAGTGGAGTGGACTGTAGGTTTACCCAGTGAGTGGAGTGGACAGTAGGTTTACCCAGTGAGTGGAGTGGAGTGGACTGTAGGTTTACCCAGTGAGTGGAGTGGGCTGGACTGTACGTTTATCCAGTGAGTGGAGTGGGGCGGACTGTAGGTTTACCCAGTGAGTGGAGTGGACAGTAGGTTTACCCAGTGAGTGGAGTAGACAGTAGGTTTACCCAGTGAGTGGAGTGGACTGTAGGTTTACCCAGTGAGTGGAGTGGAGTGGACTGTAGGTTTACCCAGTGAGTGGAGTGGAGTGGACTGTAGGTTTACCCAGTGAGTGGAGTGGACAGTAGGTTTACCCAGTGAGTGGAGTGGAGTGGACTGTAGGTTTACCCAGTGAGTGGAGTGGGGCGGACTGTAGGTTTACCCAGTGAGTGGAGCGGACTGTAGGTTTACCCAGTGAGTGGAGCGGACTGTAGGTTTACCCAGTGAGTGGAGCGGACTGTAGGTTTACCCAGTGAGTGGAGTGGACTGTAGGTTTACCCAGTGAGTGGAGTGGAGCGGAATGTAGGTTTACCCAGTGAGTGGAGTGGACTGTAGGTTTACCCAGTGAGTGGAGTGGACTGTAGGTTTACCCAGTGAGTGGAGCGGACTGTAGGTTTACCCAGTGATTGGAGCGGACTGTAGGTTTACCC
Organism: Brachymystax lenok tsinlingensis; assembly: GCA_030435695.1. Lineage (NCBI taxonomy): Eukaryota > Metazoa > Chordata > Actinopteri > Salmoniformes > Salmonidae > Brachymystax > Brachymystax lenok. Next base: position 44,650,802 of record CM059786.1, on the reverse strand, counting down.
AGTGAGTGGAGCGGACTGTAGGTTTACCCACTGAGTGGAGTGGACTGTAGGTTTACCCAGTGAGTGGAGCGGACTGTAGGTTTACCCAGTGAGTGGAGTGGACTGTACGTTTACCCAGTGAGTGGAGCGGAGCGGACTGTAGGTTTACCCAGTGAGTGGAGTGGAGTGGACTGTAGGTTTACCCAGTGAGTGGAGTGGAGCGGACTGTAGGTTTACCCAGTGAGTGGAGTGGAGTGGACTGTACGTTTACCCAGTGAGTGGAGTGGGGCGGACTGTAGGTTTACCCAGTGAGTGGAGTGGAGTGGAGTGGACTGTAGGTTTACCCAGTGAGTGGAGTGGAGTGGACTGTAGGTTTACCCAGTGAGTGGAGTGGACAGTAGGTTTACCCAGTGAGTGGAGTGGAGTGGACTGTAGGTTTACCCAGTGAGTGGAGTGGGGCGGACTGTAGGTTTACCCAGTGAGTGGAGTGGACTGTAGGTTTACCCAGTGAGTGGAGCGGACTGTAGGTTTACCCAGTGAGTGGAGCGGACTGTAGGTTTACCCAGTGAGTGGGGCGGACTGTAGGTTTACCCAGTGAGTGGAGCGGACTGTAGGTTTATCCAGTGAGTGGAGCGGACTGTATGTTTACCCAGTGAGTGGAGCGGACTGTAGGTTTACCCAGTGAGTGGAGCGGACTGTAGGTTTACCCAGTGAGTGGAGTGGAGTGGACTGTAGGTTTACCCAGTGAGTGGAGCGGAGCGGACTGTAGGTTTACCCAGTGAGTGGAGCGGACTGTATGTTTACCCAGTGAGTGGAGTGGACTGTAGGTTTACCCAGTGAGTGGAGTGGACTGTAGGTTTTCCCAGTGAGTGGAGCGGACTGTAGGTTTACCCAGTGAGTGGAGTGGAGTGGACTGTAGGTTTACCCAGTGAGTGGAGTGGACTGTAGGTTTACCCAGTGAGTGGAGCGGACTGTAGGTTTACCCAGTGAGTGGAGTGGACTGTAGGTTTACCCAGTGATTGGAGCGGACTGTAGGTTTACCCAGTGAGTGGAGCGGGGTAGACTGTAGGTTTACCCAGTGAGTGGATTGGACTGTAGGTTTACCCAGTGAGTGGAGTGGACTGTAGGTTTACCCAGTGAGTGGAGCGGACTGTAGGTTTACCCAGTGAGTGGAGTGGACTGTAGGTTTACCCAGTGATTGGAGCGGACTGTAGGTTTACCCAGTGAGTGGAGCGGACTGTAGGTTTACCCAGTGAGTGGAGTGGACTGTAGGTTTACCCAGTGAGTGGAGCGGACTGTAGGTTTACCCAGTGAGTGGAGCGGACTGTAGGTTTACCCAGTGAGTGGAGTGGAGTGGACTGTAGCTTTTAAACATGTTGCCCAGGGCAGACTGTAGGGTTTACCCAGTGAGATCCCAGTACTGACTGTAGAGTTTCCCCGGGGAGTACCCAGGGCAGACTCTAGGGTTACCCGGGGAGTACCCATGGCTGACTGTAGGGTTTACCCGGGGAGTACCCATGGCTGACTGTACTGTTTACCCGGGGAGTACTCAGTACTGACTGTAGGGTTTACCCGGGGAGTACCCATGGCTGACTGTAGGGTTTACCTGGGGAGTACTCAGTACTGACTGTAGGGTTTACCCGGGGAGTACACAGTACTGACTGTAGGGTTTACCCGGGGAGTACTCAGTACTGACTGTAGGGTTTACCCGGGGAGTACTCAGTACTGACTGTAGGGTTTACCCGGGGAGTACTCAGTACTGACTGTAGGGTTTACCCGGGGAGTACTCAGTACTGACTGTAGGGTTTACCCGGGGAGGCCTCAGTACTGACTGTAGGGTTTACCCGGGGAGTACTCAGTGCCGACTGTAGGGTTTACCCGGGGAGGCCTCAGTGCCGACTATGGGGTTTACCCGGGGAGTACCCAGGGCCCTTGTCAGAACTAGCACACTATGTTGGGAGAAGGGTTTCTGTTAACGGGTAATTGTCGACTTTTGACAAAAAAATAATATGACAAGCCGATAAATAAAATGCCGACCAATTTGTCGGTATATGGGTTAATTAGCAATTTGGCACTTGGGATTTTTTTGTTGTTGTTGTAGTTCTTTATGTTATCACAGCATACATATACAGAGCCTGCTGCTGCTACAGCTCCTCATACAGCTCCTCATACATCTCCTCATACATCTCCTCATGCATCTCCTCATGCATCTCCTCATACATCTCCTCATACATCTCCTCATACATCTCCTCATGCATCTCCTCATACATCTCCTCATGCATCTCCTCATACATCTCCTCATACATCTCCTCATACATCTCCTCATGCAGCTCCTCATGCATCTCCTCATACATGTCCTCATGCATCTCCTCATGCATCTCCTCATACATCTCCTCATACATCTCCTCATACATCTCCTCATACATCTCCTCATGCAGCTCCTCATGCATCTCCTCATACATGTCCTCATGCATCTCCTCATACATCTCCTCATGCATCTCCTCATACATCTCCTCATACATCTCCTCATGCATCTCCTCATACATCTCCTCATACATCTCCTCATACATCTCCTCATGCAGCTCCTCATGCATCTCCTCATGCATCTCCTCATGCATCTCCTCATACATCTCCTCATACATCTCCTCATACATCTCCTCATGCATCTCCTCATACATCTCCTCATACATCTCCTCATACATCTCCTCATGCATCTCCTCATGCATCTCCTCATACAGCTCCTTCATTGCTGCTGTAGTTAAACGTGCTTTTAGAAGCCCAATCATTGCACAATGCAATCTCGTGTTTAAAACAGTTTTGATGGCCACGATTTTAAAAGAGCTACTATTTTTATTTCTCAACTGGTAATTGAAGCATGTTTCCCATTAGCCTTTCAAGTGCTTAGGCAACGGTAGACAGGCTTCAGCGCGTCACACACCACTTTGCAATGAGCTGGAAGCAGTATGCATTTTGAAAACGTACTTAATTGTGTGAAACCTTAACGTTTTAGTTCATATTATTAGGCATGTCTTAACTTGCTTCGAAGTAGCCAAAGCAAAAATCTATTTACAGAAACGTGAGGGCAATTATTTTATAAAGACTTCCATATTCCATTGAAACCAGTATTTTTCTAATTTTCAACTTTCTTTCATTGTCCGGTCGCCAAAGGCACAATCCTAGTCATATTAGGAACCCATGCTAGTTGTTGCATCTTTAGATCTCTCCTCTTTCTAAATTTCAAATGGATGTTTTCATCTCTGTCACATGAAACCGCTCACATGTGCTGTGCCCTGTTTGACATCCGCCAGCCCACTGAAACAACTAAGCAAAAGGTGTTAAAAGCAGTGCAGGGATGTTTAGTTACAACCCCCCCCCCCCAAAAAAAAATAATATTTACACATCATTTTCATTGTAATGTATTTATCCTACTAAATTCAAATAATTTTTGAGTGACAATGAACATATATTCAGCATGACATTCATGTGAGCATTATAATATGATTACCCAACCCAAAAGTAATGTGAAATGCACTTATAACTTCACAGCAATATAAACTCAGGAAAAAAAAGAAACTTCCTCTCACTGTCAACTGTGTTTATTTTCAGCAAACTTAACATGTGTAAATATTTGTATGAACATAACAAGATTCAACAACTGAGACATAAACTGAACAAGTTCCACAGACATGTGACTAACAGAAATCGAATAATGTGTCCCTGAACAAAGGGGGGGGGGTCAAAATCAAAAGTAACAGTCAGTATCTGGTGTGGCCACCAGCTGCATTAAGTACTGCAGTGCATCTCCTCCTCATGGACTGCACCAGATTTGCCAGTTCTTGCTGTGAGATGTTACCCCACTCTTCCACCAAGGCACCTGCAAGTTCCCAGACATTTCTGGGGGGAATGGCCCTAGCCCTCACCCTTCGATCCAACAGGTCCCAGACGTGCTCAATGGGATTGAGATCCGGGCTCTTCGCTGGCCATGGCAGAACACTGACATTCCTGTCTTGCAGGAAATCACGCACAGAACGAGTAGTATGGCTGGTGGCATTGTCATGCTGGAGGGTCATGGCAGGATGAGCCTGCAGGAACCACATGAGGGAGGAGGATGTCTCCCCTGTAATGCACGGCGTTGAGATTGCCTGCAATGACAACAAGCTCAGTCCGATGATGCTGTGACACACTGCCCCAGACCATGACGGACTCTCCACCTCCAAATCGATCCCGCTCCAGAGTACAGGCCTCTGTGTAACGCTCATTCCTTCGGCAATAAACGCAAATCCGACCATCACCCCTGGTGTGACAAAACCGCGACTCGTCAGTGAAGAGCACTTTTTGCCAGTCCTGTCTGGTCCAGAGACGGTGGGTTTGTGCCCATAGGTGACGTTGTTGCCGGTGATGTCTGGTGAGGACCTGCCTTACAACAGGCCTACAAGTCCTCAGTCCAACCTCTCTCAGCCTATTGCGGACAGTCTGAGCACTGATTGAGGCGTTGTGCGTTCCTGGTGTAACTCTGGCAGTTGTTGTTGCCATCCTGTACCTGTCCCGCAGGTGTGATGTTCGGATGTACCGATCCTGTGCAGGTGTTGTAACACGTGGTCTGCCACTGCGAGGACGATCAGCTGTCCGTCCCTGTAGCGCTGGCTTAGGTGTCTCACAGTAAAGACATCACATTTTATTGCCCTGGCCACATCTGCAGTCCTCATGCCTCCTTGCAGCATGCCTAAGGCACGTTCACGCAGATGAGCAGGGAACCTGGGCATCTTTCTTTTGGTGTTTTTCAGAGTCAGTAGAAAGGCCTCTTTAGTGTCCTAAGTTTTCATAACTGTGACCTTAATTGCCTACCGTCTGTAAGCTGTTAGTGTCTTAACGACTGTTCCACAGGTGCATGTTCATTAATAGTTTATGGTTCATTGAAGCATGGGAAACAGTGTTTAAACCTTTTACAATGAAGATCTGTGGAGTTATTTGGATTTTCACGAATTAACTTTGAAAGACAGGGTCCTGAAAAAGGTCAGTTTCTTTATTTGCTGAGTTTATATTTAGCCTACTTCACTAGCAGGATCCACTAGCCAGCCAACAACCGTGGGAGCAGCATTGGGAAATGAAATGCACTCAGGGAATCGTAAATGTCATTGTATTTCTATGGCATGTAGACTATTTCAATATAGACGCTTCAGAAATTAGCTTCAATGTGTTTTTTTTATGTCATTTTGGAAATAAACTATTGATTGAATAAATTAAATGATTTAGCTGTAATGAATAATGAATTATACAGGAGGTTTAATGAATATTATTTGACAGAATTGTATGGCCATAGATTATCCATGATATGTATCACATTTCATTTTAAAACCGGTTCAAATGTAGCTGTTCTGAGTCTCAGATATGGTTTTGGTCTGTTCTGAGTCTCAGATATGGTTTTGGTCTGTTCTGAGTCTCAGATATGGTTTTGGTCTGCTCTGAGTCTCAGATATGGTTTTGGTCTGTTCTGAGTCTCAGATATGGTTTTGGTCTGTTCTGAGTCTCAGATATGGTTTTGGTCTGTTCTGAGTCTCAGATATGGTTTTGGTCTGCTCTGAGTCTCAGATATGGTTTTGGTCTGCTCTGAGTCTCAGATATGGTTTTGGTCTGCTCTGAGTCTCAGATATGGTTTTGGTCTGTTCTGAGTCTCAGATATGGTTTTGGTCTGCTCTGAGTCTCAGATATGGTTTTGGTCTGTTCTGAGTCTCAGATATGGTTTTGGTCTGTTCTGAGTCTCAGATATGGTTTTGGTCTGCTCTGAGTCTCAGATATGGTTTTGGTCTGTTCTGAGTCTCAGATATGGTTTTGGTCTGTTCTGAGTCTCAGATATGGTTTTGGTCTGTTCTGAGTCTCAGATATGGTTTTGGTCTGTTCTGAGTCTCAGATATGGTTTTGGTCTGCTCTGAGTCTCAGATATGGTTTTGGTCTGCTCTGAATCTCAGATATGGTTTTGGTCTGCTCTGAGTCTCAGATATGGTTTTGGTCTGTTCTGAGTCTCAGATATGGTTTTGGTCTGTTCTGAGTCTCAGATATGGTTTTGGTCTGCTCTGAGTCTCAGATATGGTTTTGGTCTGTTCTGAGTCTCAGATATGGTTTTGGTCTGCTCTGAGTCTCAGATATGGTTTTGGTCTGTTCTGAGTCTCAGATATAGTTTTGCATAAGGAAAATTTAAGGTGTTCCTCTGTTATTTAATATGTAAATATCAATCAGTTATCAACATAAGGTAAAAAAAAACGTTTTAGCTTTTTTGCCGCGGTATCTTTTGGTGTTAATGAGTATCGTTTTGGTAATGAGTATCGTTTCGGTATCATGATACTAAACCTGGTATCGAAATCTAAAAACCTGGTAACACTATTGTTGGCTGAGGAACAGTAAATGTGGACAGTTATTCTAACATTTTCAAAGTGCTCATCGGAATTCAGTAAGATGGACGGACGCCGTTGCATCCTCGAGTTGCATGTTCTGTTAAGATGAATTACCATATTCTAAATGTGATGTCTGTCGTTCTGAGCGCCGTGGGTGGACGCCCTAATCAGGTTACACACCCAATGCATATGGGTCCGGAACATTAAAATGCTGCCGGTCAAATGTCCGGCGCCACATTTTCCTGACGGAAACTCGGGTTGGGAGTTGGATGTCATTTAGGACGTAGTGATGGTGTGGGCCCTGACCTTTAACAAAGCATGGTGTAAAAGCCAGGACTTAGTTTGGAGCGGGCTGAGGCTGGAGGGACCAGCACACAGAAACAGGAGCAGCAGCTTCCGAATAGTGAGAGGGAGAGAGAGAAGGAGTAGGAGGGTGGGGAGAAGTGAGGCAGAGAGAGAGGAAGAGCGAGAGAGAGACCTAGAAAAGAGGAAAATAGAAAATATCTGTCTTTTTTCCTCACACTAAAACTACGACACAACACGACGACACATCACAACACATCATCATGACACATCACGACACATCATCATGACACATCACGCTGACACATCACGACACATCACGACACAACATCACGACACATCACGACGACACATCACTACACAACATCATGACACATCACGACGACACATCACGACGACACATCACGACGACACAGCATCACGACACAGCATCACGACACATCACGACGATACATCACGACACATCACGACACAACACCACGATGACACATCACTACACAACATCACTACACAACATCACGACACATCACGACGACACATCACAACACATCACGACACATCACCACGACACATCACGACACATCACACCACATCACGACACATCACCACGACACATCACGACGACACATCACAACACATCATGACACATCACCACGACACATCACGACACATCACAACAACACAACACATCACGACACAACACCACGACACAACACGACGACACGACACATCACGACACATCACAACACCACGATGACACATCACCACGACACATCACAACACGACGACACATCACGACGACACATCACGACGACACATCACAACGACACATCACAACACATCACAATGACACATCACGACGACACATCACGACGACACATCACAACGACACATCACAACACATCACAATGACACATCACGACGACACATCACGACGACACATCACAACACATCACAATGACACATCACGATGACACATCACGACACATCACGACACATAGCGACACATCACAACACATCACGACGACACATCACGACACATCACGACACATCACGACGACACATCTCAACACAGCACCACGACACAACACCACGATGACACATCACCACACAACATCACGACACATCACGACGACACATCACGACGACACATCACGACACATCACGACGATACATCACGACACATCACGACACAACACCACAATGACACATCACTACACAACATCATGACACAACATCACGACACATCACGACGACACATCACGACACATCACGACGACACATCACGACACATCACGACGATACATCACGACACATCACGACACAACACCACGATGACACATCACTACACAACATCACTACACAACATCACGACACATCACGACGACACATCACGACACAACACGACGACACATCACAACACATCACGACACATCACCATGACACATCACCACGACACATCACAACACATCATGACACATCACCACGACACATCACGACACATCACAACAACACAACACATCACGACACAACACCACAACACAACACGACGACACAACACATCACGACACAGCACCACGACACAACACAACACCACGATGACACATCACCACGACACATCACAACACGACGACACATCACGACGACACATCACGACGACACATCACAACGACACATCACAACACATCACAATGACACATCACGACGACACATCACGACGACACATCACAACACATCACAATGACACATCACGATGACACATCACGACACATCACGACACATAGCGACACATCACAACACATCACGACGACACATCACGACACATCACGACACATCACGACGACACATCTCAACACATCACGACGACACAACACATCACGACACAGCACCACGACACAACACCACGATGACACATCACCACGACACATCACAACACGACGACACATCACGACGACACATCACGACGACACATCACGACAACACATCACAACGACACATCACGATGACACATCACGACACATCACGACGACACATCACAACACATCACAATGACACATCACGACACATCACGACACATAGCGACACATCACAACACATCACGACGACACATCACGACACACTTCGACACATCACGACACATCACGACACATCACGGCACATCACGACACATCACGACGACACATCTCAACACATCACAACACATCACGACGACACATCATCACGACACATCACAACACATCACGAAACATCACAACACATCACGACACATCACGACACATCACAACGACACATCACGTCACATCACAACGACACATCACAACGACACATCACCACACATCACCACACATCACGACACATCACGACACATCATGACACATCACGACACATCACAACACATCACGACACATCACCACAACACGACACATCACGAAACATAACCACATCACGACACATCACAAAACATCATGACACATCACCACATCACGACACATCACGACACATCACGACACATTGAACACATCACGAAACATCACAACACATCACGACACATCACGACACATTGAACACATCACGAAACATCACAACACATCACGACACATCACGACACATCACGACAAATCACGAAACATCACCACATCACAACACATCAACACATCATAACACATCACGACACATCATGACACATCACGAAACATCACGACACATCACCACAACACGACACATCACGACACATCACGAAACATAACCACATCACATCACGAAACATCACGACACATCACGAAACATCACCACATCACGACACATCACCACCATCATCACCACACATCACGAAACATAACCACATCACATCACGAAACATCACGACACATCACCACATCACGACACATCACCACAACACCACATCACGAAACATCACGACACATCACGACACATCACCACATCACGAAACATCACGACACATCACGAAACATCACGAAACATCACCACATCACGACACATCACCACCATCATCACGACACATCACCACACATCACGTAACATCACCACATCACGACACATCACCACATCACGACACATCACGACACATCACCACATCACGAAACATCACGACACATCACCACATCACGACACATCACCACATCACGACACATCACCACATCACGACACATCACCACATCACGAAACATCACGACACATCACGACACATCACCACCATCATCACGACACATCACCACAACACCACATCACGACACATCACGACACATCACGACACATCACCACATCACCACATCACGAAACATTACGACACATCACGAAACATCACCACATCACGACACATCACCACCATCATCACGACACATCACCACACATCACGTAACATCACCACATCACGACACATCACGAAACATCACCACATCACGACACATCACCACATCACCACATCACGAAACATCACGACACATCACCACATCACGACACATCACCACATCACGACACATCACCACATCACGACACATCACCACATCACGAAACATCACGACACATCACGACACATCACCACAACACGACACATCACCACATCACGAAACATCACCACATGACATCACGACACATCACGAAACATCACCACATCACGACATATCACCACATCACGACACATCACGACACATCATCACATCACGAAACATCACGACACATCACGACACATCACGACACATCACCACATCACGACACATCACCACATCACGACACATCACCACATCACGACACAACACGACACATCACCACATCACGAAACATCACCACATCACGACACATCACCACATCACGACACAACACGACACATCACCACATCACGACACAACACAACACATCACCACATCACAACACATCACCACATCACCACATCACAACACATCACCACATCACGACACATCACCACATCACGACACATCACCACATCACGAAACATCACCACATCACGACACATCTCGAAACATCACCACATCACGACACATCACCACATCACGACACATCACCACATCACGAAACATCACCACATCACGACACATCTCGAAACATCACCACATCACGACACATCACCACATCACGAAACATCACGACACATCACCACATCACGACACATCACGACACATCACGACACATCACCACAACACGACACATCACCACACATCACCACACATCACCCCACATCACGACACATCACGACACATCACGACACATCACGACACATCACGACACATCACGACACATCACGACACATCACCACAACACGACACATCACGACACATCACCACACATCACCACATCACGACACATCATCACATCACGAAACATCACCACACATCACCACATCACGACACATCATCACATCACGAAACATCACGACACATCACGACACATCACGACACATCACGACACAACACGACACATCACGACACATCACGACACATCACGACACAACACGACACATCACCACACATCACGACACATCACGACACAACACGACACAACACGCCACATCACGACACATCACGAAACATCACCACATCACGACACATCACCACAACACGACACATCACGACACAACACGACACAACACGACACATCACGAAACATCACCACATCACCACATCACGACACATCACCACATCACGACACATCACCACAACACGACACAACACGACACATCACGAAACATCATCACATCACGACATCACGACACATAGTTTTGGTTGAGCGTAGCTCACTGGTAGTGGGATTCTCTAGTATACAGGTGGGGTGGAAGGGGAGGTGTCACAGAGGTGGGAGGGGAGGAGGTGTCACAGAGGTGGGAGGGGAGGAGGTGTCACAGAGGTGGGAGGGGAGGTGTCACACTGTGGTGTTGTAGTAGCTCCCCTCCACCATAGAGGGGCAGTGTTGACCTAGTTTTGTGCTTGGCTCATGGCCCTCTATTCCCTATAGGCCCTGGTCAAAATGGAGTGCACTAAATAAGAACCCGTTTGGGATGCAGGGATGGACAACATCCTTCTACCAGCCTGGAGACCAGGGTCTGACTGTCATTAGTACTGCTCTTCTACCAGCCTGGAGACCAGGGTCTGACTGTCATTAGTACTGCTCTTCTACCGGCCTGGAGACCAGGGTCTGGCTGTCATTAGTACTGCTCTTCTACCGGCCTGGAGACCAGGGTCTGGCTGTCATTAGTACTGCTCTTCTACCGGCCTGGAGACCAGGGTCTGGCTGTCATTAGTACTGCTCTTCTACCGGCCTGGAGACCAGGGTCTGGCTGTCATTAGTACTGCTCTTCTACCAGCCTGGAGACCAGGGTCTGGCTGTCATTAGTACTGCTCTTCTACCAGCCTGGAGACCAGGGTCTGGCTGTCATTAGTACTGCTCTTCTACCGGCCTGGAGACCAGGGTCTGGCTGTCATTAGTACTGCTCTTCTACCGGCCTGGAGACCAGGGTTGCTGTGTTAGTTTGGTTTGTCTATAGTCTACAATTTAGTATCATGTTGCTGTGTTAGTTTGGTTTGTCTATAGTCTATAGTTCAGTATCATGTTGCTGTGGACATTACACTACATCTCCCCCTGTGTGTGTGTGTGTGTGTGTGTGTGTGTCTGTCCGTGTGTTTACAAGGTCTCAAGAACACACACTCACACACTCACATACGCACAGACACACACAGACAGACTCACGCACAGACAGACAGCCGCACGCACGCACAGACAGACGCACGCGCAGACAGACACACAGACAGACAGACAGACACATGCAAGCACGCACACAGACACGCACACACTCACACGCACACAGACTCACGTACAGACACACACACATTGAATGCAGTCACGCCAATCATAGCCAGTTTGTCTGTCTCTAAGCTGTGTTTCTCTCCTCAGATTGCCTTCTCTCAGCACAGTAACTTCATGGATCTGGTGCAGTTCTTTGTCACGTTCTTCAGGTGAGCTCCTCTTCCTCCTACTCATCCTTCCTCATCATCCTCCTCTTCCTCGTCATCCTTCCTCCTCATCCTTCCTCATCTTCATCTTCCTCCTCCTCATCCTTCCTGATCCTTCCTCCTCCTCATTCTCATCATCCTCTTCCTCCTCCTCATTCTCATCATCCTCTTCCTCCTCCAATTACTCCTCCTCCTTCCTCTTCCAACTCCTGTCTCCACTTCCTCTCTCCACTTCCTCCTCCTCCCTCCTCTCCCTCCCTCCACTTCCTCTCTCCACTTGCTCTTCCTCCTCCTTCCTCTTCCTCCCTCTCCTCCTCATTTTCACTTAGGTCACTCCCATTTAGTACCAGTCCTCTCTCTGTTACTGTGGATGCCTTCAGCCCACCACCGCACTATGTGTAGCCATGGCGATGTTGATGCCAAACCGCTGTACCACTTCAGCAGACATTACTGCAGAGAAACTTTAATTGAACTGTCAACAAACACAAACACACACACAGCTCATCCTATCACCTCGGGTAGTCTACCTGAGGGAAACAGGAAATGGGAATGTGTTTGTGTGAGGCAGTTGTCTCTGTGTGAATGTAATAGTACTGATGGGATGTGTTATGGACCAGCACCGTACTGATGTGGTGTGTTATTGACCAGCACCGTACTGATGTGGTGTGTTATTGACCAGCACCGTACTGATGTGATGTGTTATTGACCAGCACCGTACTGATGTGATGTGTTATTGACCAGCACCGTACTGATGTGATGTGTTATTGACCAGCACCGTACTGATGTGATGTGTTATGGACCAGCACCGTACTGATGTGGTGTGTTATTGACCAGCACCGTACTGATGTGGTGTGTTATGGACCAGCACCGTACTGATGTGATGTGTTATTGACCAGCACCGTACTGATGTGGTGTGTTATTGACCAGCACCGTACTGATGTGATGTGTTATTGACCAGCACCGTACTGATCTGGTGTGTTATTGACCAGCACCGTACTGATCTGGTGTGTTATTGACCAGCACCGTACTGATGTGATGTGTTATTGACCAGCACCGTACTGATCTGGTGTGTTATTGACCAGCACCGTACTGATCTGGTGTGTTATTGACCAGCACCGTACTGATGTGATGTGTTATTGACCAGCACCGTACTGATGTGGTGTGTTATTGACCAGCACCGTACTGATGTGATGTGTTATTGACCAGCACCGTACTGATGTGATGTGTTATTGACCAGCACCGTACTGATGTGATGTGTTATTGACCAGCACCGTACTGATCTGGTGTGTTATTGACCAGCAACGTAATGATGTGATGTGTTATTGACCAGCACCGTACTGATGTGATGTGTTATTGACCAGCACCGTACTGATGTGATGTGTTATGGACCAGCACCGTTTGGTCCCCACAAGGATACAGGGTTCAGACGGTAATGAAAATCCTGGGAAAGTCATGACATTTTTAAATTGTGTTTTCCAGGCGTGAAAAAGTTTATCAAATACAGAAAGTTTTGGGAAAGTTATTGAAATTAATATCATAATTTCTTTTTTGAAACATTTATATCAATCACATACACTGAGAATCCAAACATTAGGAACACCTTCCTAATATTGAGTTGCACCTCAGAACAGCCTCAATTCGTCAGGGCACGGACTCTACAAGGTGTCCAAAGCGTTCCATAGGGATGCTGGCCCATGTCGACTCCAATGCTTCCCACTGTTGTGTCAATTTGGCTGGTAGTGGATCTCTAGTCCAAATAGCTTGTTCCATCTCATCCCACAGATGCTCAGTTGGATTTAAATCTGGTGACTGGGCAGGCCACTGCAGTAAGCTGAATTCACTGTCATGTTTGTGGAACCATTCCTGGCCAATCCTAACCTTGTGGCATGTGGCGTTATCCTGCTTAAAAATCCATTGCAGATGGGTACACTGCTGCCATGAAGGAATGCACCTGATTGGCAATGATGTTCAGATGTCATGTGGCATTCAAAACGTTGCGCCATTTTTTTATCCAGGGGTCCCAATGTGTGCCATGAAAACAGACACCATCACACCACCACCAGCAGCCTGCAGTGTTGACACGTGGCATGATGGATGCAGGTACTCCTGTGGTTCTCTCCAATACCCTCGTCCTGCCATCCGCGTTAAAACGGCAGGAACCGGGATTCATCACAACAGGCAATGTTTTTCCAATTCTCCAGTGTCCGGCGTTTTCATTCCTCGGCCCGATGCGACAGCAGTTTCATGTTTTATGCTGAGAGAAGTCGAACTCTGTGCGTTTGTCACTGCCGTACCCCATTCGTGTCAAGGTACGACGAGTTGTGCATTCTGGGTCTTCAGCCCAGTCTGTTGCTCTGCACAGTTCTTGTCAGCCTCCTTTGTCATTTGTTGACCACTTGCCTGCCGTTGGCTAGATGTTGTTTGGGAGGTGGACCATTCTTGGTACACACTGGAAACTGTTGAGTGTGAAAAACACTAGCAGCATTGCAGTTCTTGGCACACTCAAACCTGTGTGTCTGGCACCTACTACCATACCCCGTTCATAGGCGCTTAAGTCTTTTGTCTTGCCCATTCACACTCTGAATGGCACACATACACAATACATGTCTCTATTGTCTCAAGGCATTAAAATCCTTCTTTAATCTATACGGGACTAGATTCACCTGGTCAGTCTATAACCCTATTGGACAGGACTAGATTCACCTGGTCAGTCTATAGCCCTATTGGACAGGACTAGATTCACCTGGTCAGTCTATAACCCTATTGGACAGGACTAGATTCACCTGGTCAGTCTATAGCCCTATTGGACAGGACTAGATTCACCTGGTCAGTCTATAACCCTATTAGATGGGACTAGATTCACCTGGTCAGTCTATAAACCTATTGGACGGGACTAGATTCACCTGGTCAGTCTATAGCCCTATTAGATGGGACTAGATTCACCTGGTCAGTCTATAAACCTATTGGACAGGACTAGATTCACCTGGTCAGTCTATAGCCCTATTGGACAGGACAAGATTCACCTGGTCAGTCTATATCCCTATTGGACGGGACTAGATTCACCTGGTCAGTCTATAAACCTATTGGACGGGACTAGATTCACCTGGTCAGTCTATATCCCTATTGGACGGGACTAGATTCACCTGGTCAGTCTATAAACCTATTGGACGGGACTAGATTCACCTGGTTAGTCTATAGCCCTATTGGACGGGACTAGATTCACCTGGTCAGTCTATATCCCTATTGGACGGGACTAGATTCACCTGGTCAGTCTATAACCCTATTGGACAGGACTAGATTCACCTGGTCAGTCTATATCCCTATTGGACGGGACTAGATTCACCTGGTCAGTCTATAAACCTATTGGACGGGACTAGATTCACCTGGTCAGTCTATATCCCTATTGGACGGGACTAGATTCACCTGGTCAGTCTATATCCCTATTGGACGGGACTAGATTCACCTGGTCAGTCTATAACCCTATTGGACAGGACTAGATTCACCTGGTCAGTCTATATCCCTATTGGACTGGACTAGATTCACCTGGTCAGTCTATAAACCTATTGGACGGGACTAGATTCACCTGGTCAGTCTATATCCCTATTGAACGGGACTAGATTCACCTGGTCAGTCTATATCCCTATTGGACGGGACTAGATTCACCTGGTCAGTCTATAACCCTATTGGACGGGATTAGATTCACCTGGTCAGTCTATATCCCTATTGGACGGGACTAGATTCACCTGGTCAGTCTATAACCCTATTGGACGGGATTAGATTCACCTGGTCAGTCTATATCCCTATTGGACGGGACTAGATTCACCTGGTCAGTCTATAACCCTATTGGACGGGACTAGATTCACCTGGTCAGTCTATATCCCTATTGGACGGGACTATTATTACTACAGATTGTTGATAATGTCATTATTACCCCAGAATGTCTGTTAATCCAGAGGACAATTCAGACATTTTTTTCCAAACTGACCAAACTGTAATTCATTCTTTTTGTCAATAAATTGACAGTTATGGAAGCCTGGAGGTTTTTTTGTTCTAGGCGTGAAGTATTCCAACATGTCCAGGTGACAGGGTCAGACTGATAACTCCAGCTTGGTTCCCAAGTTTCTAAACCATACCAAACCGTCTTTGGTCAGGTGTCACCATAATATTTGGATTGAAGAAGTGTGATGCTAATCAGTAGTATATTTTAGCGATCTGCAGGAGAAGAGTGAACTCAACAGTGCACTTGAGGCTATGGATGAGAAAGTGAACTTGTTCGAAAAGTTTAGCTCAGTAATTATCAGCCAACGGTTGCGTGAAATAAGTCGCAATTTGTATTTTTACTGACGCATTTGGCGATGTTCAGTTCATTGGCACAAACCCAAAAGGCTTGAGTACACATCCAGAAACGTGTCACTGTCCCAATAATTACAGAGGGCACTGTCCCAAGAGCTCTTCATATACAGTGCCCTCTGAAGTTATTGGGACAGTGACACGGATGTGTACTCCAGCCTTTTGGATTTGAAATGATACTATGAGGTTAAAGTATTAGGTTAATGTAGAAGTGTTTAGAAAACAGATTCTATTCTTGTTTACAATAAAAGTGACTCCAAAATGACTACATTATTTACCGTTAATTTCTATTGGGCACAAATTAAAGCTGACCGTCTGCACTGTAACCTCATAGTCATTGTATAATTTCAAATCCAAAGTGCTGGAGAAACACATCCAGAACAACCTAAATGTGTCCATGTCCCAATAATAAGAGGACACTCTCTATGTGTAGCACTTTGTTTTACGTTTCAATTGATCTCATCGGTTATGGGTTTCTGGCTCAAACCGTGAGCAACATCTGTCAAACTCTCAAAACACAGGGATGCCGATTCGCATAGGTTATCTAAGGTACAGGGTTGAGTACCGGGTGGTAGCCGGCTAGTAATGGTGACTAAAGTTCAGGGCAGGGTACCGGGTGGTAGCCGGCTAGTAATGGTGACTAAAGTTCAGGGCAGGGTACCGGGTGGTAGCCGGCTAGTAATGGTGACTAAAGTTCAGGGCAGGGTACCGGGTGGTAGCCGGCTAGTAATGGTGACTAAAGTTCAGGGCAGGGTACCGGGTGGTAGCCGGCTAGTAATGGTGACTAAAGTTCAGGGCAGGGTACTGGTACCAGGTGCACTTCAAGAAGAGTTCAGAACATATTTACCAAATAAACTAAAGTAAAACATAATAAAGGGTAACACAATAAAATAACAATAAGGCTATATACAGGGGGTTCCGGTACCGCTATATACAATGTGCAGGGGTACAGGTTAGTTGAGATATTTTGTACATGTAGGTAGGGGTGAAGTGACTATGTATAGATAATAAACAGACAGTAGCAGCAGTGTACATGTAGGTAGGGGTAAAGTGACTATGTATAGATAATAAACAGACAGTAGCAGCAGTGTACATGTAGGTAGGGGTAAAGTGACTATGTATAGATAATAAACAGACAGTAGCAGCAGTGTACATGTAGGTAGGGGTGAAGTGACTATGTATAGATAATAAACAGACAGTAGCAGCAGTGTACATGTAGGTAGGGGTGAAGTGACTATGTATAGATAATAAACAGACAGTAGCAGCAGTGTACATGTAGGTAGGGTGAAGTGACTATGTATAGATAATAAACAGACAGTAGCAGCAGTGTACATGTAGGTAGGGGTGAAGTGACTATGTATAGATAATAAACAGACAGTAGCAGCAGTGTACATGTAGGTAGGGGTGAAGTGACTATGTATAGATAATAAACAGACAGTAGCAGCAGTGTACATGTAGGTAGGGGTGAAGTGACTATGTATAGATAATAAACAGACAGTAGCAGCAGTGTACATGTAGGTAGGGGTGAAGTGACTATGTATAGATAATAAACAGACAGTAGCAGCAGTGTACATGTAGGTAGGGGTAAAGTGACTATGTATAGATAATAAACAGACAGTAGCAGCAGTGTACATGTAGGTAGGGGTAAAGTGACTATGTATAGATAATAAACAGACTGTAGCAGCAGTGTACATGTAGGTAGGGTAAAGTGACTATGTATAGATAATAAACAGACAGTAGCAGCAGTGTACATGTAGGTAGGGGTAAAGTGACTATGTATAGATAATAAACAGACAGTAGCAGCAGTGTACATGTAGGTAGGGGTAAAGTGACTATGTATAGATAATAAACAGACAGTAGCAGCAGTGTACATGTAGGTAGGGGTGAAGTGACTATGTATAGATAATAAACAGACAGTAGCAGCAGTGTACATGTAGGTAGGGTAAAGTGACTATGTATAGATAATAAACAGACAGTAGCAGCAGTGTACATGTAGGTAGGGGTGAAGTGACTATGTATAGATAATAAACAGACAGTAGCAGCAGTGTACATGTAGGTAGGGGTAAAGTGACTATGTATAGATAATAAACAGACAGTAGCAGCAGTGTACATGTAGGTAGGGTTAAAGTGACTATGTATAGATAATAAACAGACAGTAGCAGCAGTGTACATGTAGGTAGGGGTGAAGTGACTATGTATAGATAATAAACAGACAGTAGCAGCAGTGTACATGTAGGTAGGGGTAAAGTGACTATGTATAGATAATAAACAGACAGTAGCAGCAGTGTACATGTAGGTAGGGGTGAAGTGACTATGTATAGATAATAAACAGACAGTAGCAGCAGTGTACATGTAGGTAGGGGTAAAGTGACTATGTATAGATAATAAACAGACAGTAGCAGCAGTGTACATGTAGGTAGGGGTAAAGTGACTATGTATAGATAATAAACAGACAGTAGCAGCAGTGTACATGTAGGTAGGGTGAAGTGACTATGTATAGATAATAAACAGACAGTAGCAGCAGTGTACATGTAGGTAGGGAGTAAAGTGACTATGTATAGATAGATAATAAACAGACAGTAGCAGCAGTGTACATGTAGGTAGGGGTGAAGTGACTATGTATAGATAATAAACAGACAGTAGCAGCAGTGTACATGTAGGTAGGGGTAAAGTGACTATGTATAGATAATAAACAGACAGTAGCAGCAGTGTACATGTAGGTAGGGGTGAAGTGACTATGTATAGATAATAAACAGACAGTAGCAGCAGTGTACATGTAGGTAGGGGTAAAGTGACTATGTATAGATAATAAACAGACAGTAGCAGCAGTGTACATGTAGGTAGGGGTGAAGTGACTATGTATAGATAATAAACAGACAGTAGCAGCAGTGTACATGTAGGTAGGTGTAAAGTGACTATGTATAGATAATAAACAGACAGTAGCAGCAGTGTACATGTAGGTAGGGGTGAAGTGACTATGTATAGATAATAAACAGAGAGTAGCAGCAGTGTACATGTAGGTAGGGGTGAAGTGACTATGTATAGATAATAAACAGACAGTAGCAGCAGTGTACATGTAGGTAGGGGTAAAGTGACTATGTATAGATAATAAACAGACAGTAGCAGCAGTGTACATTTAGGGAGGGGTGAAGTGACTATGTATAGATAATAAACAGACAGTAGCAGCAGTGTACATGTAGGTAGGGGTAAAGTGACTATGTATAGATAATAAACAGACAGTAGCAGCAGTGTACATGTAGGTAGGGGTGAAGTGACTATGTATAGATAATAAACAGACAGTAGCAGCAGTGTACATGTAGGTAGGGGTGAAGTGACTATGTATAGATAATAAACAGACAGTAGCAGCAGTGTACATGTAGGTAGGGGTAAAGTGACTATGTATAGATAATAAACAGACAGTAGCAGCAGTGTACATGTAGGTAGGGGTGAAGTGACTATGTATAGATAATAAACAGACAGTAGCAGCAGTGTACATGTAGGTAGGGGTAAAGTGACTATGTATAGATAATAAACAGACAGTAGCAGCAGTGTACATGTAGGTAGGGGTGAAGTGACTATGTATAGATAATAAACAGACAGTAGCAGCAGTGTACATGTAGGTAGGGGTGAAGTGACTATGTATAGATAATAAACAGACAGTAGCAGCAGTGTACAAAACAAATGGAGGGGGGGGTCAGTGTAATAGTCCGGTGGCCATTTGATTAATTGTTCAGCAGTCACATGGCTTGGGGGTAGAGGCTGTTAAGGAGTCTTTTGGTCATAGACTTGGTGCTCTGGTACCGCTTGCCGTGCGGTAGCAGAGAAAACTGTTTATGACTTGGGTGACTGGAGTCTCTGACAATTTTATGGGCTTTCCTCTGACACCGCCTATTATATAGGTCCTGGATGTCAGGAAGCTTGGCCCCAGTGATGTACTGGGCCATACACACTACCCTCTGTAGCACCTTACGGTCAGATGCCGAACGGTTGCCGTACCTGGCGGTGATGCAATCGGTGGTGCAGCTGTAGAACCTTTTGAGGATCTGGGGACCCATGCCAAATCTTTTCAGTCTCCTGAGGGGGAAAAGGTTTTGTTGTGCCCTCTTCACAACTGTCTTGGTGTGTTTGGAACTTGAAACTCTCGACCCGCTCCACTACAGCCCCGTCGATGTTAATGGGGGCCTGTTCGGCTCGCCGTTTCCTGTAGTCCACGATCAGCTACTTTGTCTTGCTCATGTTGAGGGAGAGGTTGTTGTCCTGGCACCACACTGCCAGTTCTCTGACCTCCTCCCTATAGCGTGTCTCATCGTTGTCGGTGATCAGGCCTACCACTGTTGTGTCGTCAGCTAACTGAATGATGGTGTTGGAGTCGTGTTTGGCCACACAGTTGTGGGTGAACAGGGAGTACAGGAGGGGACTGAGCACGCACCCCTGAGGGGTCCCAGTGTTGAGGATCAGCATGGCAGACGTGTTGTTGCCTACTCTTACCACCTGGGGGCAGCCCGTCAGGAAGTCCAGGATCCAGTTGCAGAGGGAGGTGATTAGTCCCAAGGGTTCTTAGCTTAGTGATGAGCTTTGAGGGCACTATGGTGTTGAACGCTGAGCTGTAGTCAATGAACAGCATTCTCACATAGGTGTTCCTTTTGTCCAGGTGGGAAAGGGCAGTGTGGAGTACGACAGATTGCGTCATCTGTGGATCTGTTGGTGGTCTGCTTGAAACATGTTGGTATTACAGACAGGGTCAGGGTGGTTGAAAATGTCAGTGAAGACACTTGCCAGTTGGTCCGTGCATGCTTTGAGTACACATCCTGGCAATCCATCTGGCCCAGCAGCTTTGTGAATGTTGACCTGTTTAAAGGTCTTGCTCACATCGGCTACCGAGAGCGTTATCACACAGTCATCCAGAACAGCTGGTGCTCTCGTGCATGCTTCAGTGTTGCTTGCCTCGGAGCGAGCATAAAAGGCATTTAGCTCGTCTGGTAGGGTTGCGTCACTGGGCAGCTCGCGTTTGGGTTTATCTTTGTAGTCCGTAATAGTTTTCAAGCCCTGCCACATCCAACGAGCGTCAGAGCCGGTGTAGTAGGATTCAGTCTTAATCTTGTATTGATGCTTTGCTTGTTTGATGGTTCGTCTGAGGTCATAGTGGGATTTCTTATAAGCGTCGGATCAGCCCATCAGGAAGTCCAAGACCCCATCAGGAAGTCCAAGACTCCCCATCAGGAAGTCCAAGACCCCATCAGGAAGTCCAAGAACCCCCATCAGGAAGTCCAAGACCCCCATCAGGAAGTCCAAGACCCCCACATCAGGAAGTCCAAGACCCCCATCAGGAAGTCCAAGACCCCCCCATCAGGAATCACCCCCATCAGGAAGTCCAAGACCCCCACCCCATCAGGAAGTCCAAGACCCCCCATCAGGAAGTCCAAGACCCCATCAGGAAGTCCAAGACCCCATCAGGAAGTCCAATACCCCCATCAGGAAGTCCAAGCTTAGGGCACTATGGTGTTGAAGGCTGAACTGTAGTCGATGAACATCATTCTCACATTCCTCTTGTCCAAATGGGATAGGGCACTGCTATGGCGATAACCTAGCCGAGCAGTGGCCAGTAACCAAAAGGTTGCTGGTTTGAATCCCTGAGCTGATTAGGTGAATAGTGTCTTTGCCCTTAATTGCTCACATAAGTCGCTCTTTACAAGAGTGTCTGCTAAACGACTTTTGATTTTTTATGGCCATTGCGTCATACGTTGGTCTGTTGGGGCAGTATGCAAATTGCTGTGGGTCTAGGGTGTCAAGAATGGTAGAGGTGATATGATCCTTGACTAGTCTCTCAAAGTACTTTATATGATGACAGAAGTGAGTGCTACGGGACGATAGTCATTTAGTTCAGTTACCTTTCGCTTTCTAGTGTACATGAACAATGGTGGACATCTTGAAGCAAATGGGAACAACAGACTGGGATAGGGAGAGATTGAATATGTCCGTAAACACTCCAGGCAGCTGGTCAGCACATATATTCTGAGGACGCGGCTACAGATGCCATCTGGGCTGGCAGCCTTGCAAGGGTGACGGTGCTCTGAGTTTTCCTCGAAGTGAGCGAAGAAGGTGTTTAGCTTGTCCGGGAACAAGGTGTCGGTGTCCGACCTACTGCCCGGTATTCCATTTGTCTCTGTACTGTTGTTTTGCCTTTTTGATTGCCTTACGGAAGGCATAGCTTGTCTATTTGTACACATCCATGTTCCCAGTCACCTTTCCATAGTTCGTCCTTTCAGTTTTGTGGAATGCTGCAATCTTGCTCAGTTGTGCGCCGGGGCCTCCCACTCCTCTTTCTATTCTGGTTAGAGCCAGTTTGCGCTGTTCTGTGAAGGGAGTAGTACACAGCGTTGTACGAGATCTTCAGTTTCTTGGCAATTTCTCGCATGGAATAGCCTTAATTTCTCAGAACAAGAATAGACTGACGAGTTTCAGAAGAAAGATCTTTGTTTCTGGCCGTTTTGGGCCTGTAATCGATCCCACAAATGCTGATGCTCCAGATACTCAACTAGTCTAAAGAAGGACAGTTTTATTGCTTCTTTAATCACCACAACAGTTTTCAGCTGTGCTAACATAATTGCAAAAGGGTTTTCTAATGATCAATTAGCCTTTTAAAATGATAAACTTGGATTAGCGAACACAACGTGCCATTTGAACAAAGGAGTGATGGTTGCTGATAATGGTCCTCTGTACGCCTATGTAGATATTCCATTAAAAATCAGCCGTTTCCAGATACATTTACAAGATTAACAATGTCTACACTGTACGTCTGATCAATTCAATGTTATTTTAATGGACAAAACGTTTGCTTTTCTTTCAAAAACAAAGACATTTCTAAGTGACTCCAAACATTAGAACAGTAGTGTACATTTTCCTGCTTGCTTGATATATTGAATGAGCAAATTATTTTATTGGCATAAAACGTATTTGGTGGTAATGTTGTTTTACATCAAGGGTGGTCGACCGTCCTCCAGGAGAGATACTGGGTGGTCGACCGTCCTCCGGGAGAGATACTGGGTGGTCGACCGTCCTCCGGGAGAGATACTGGGTCTCCGGGAGAGATACTGGGTCTCCGGGAGAGATACTGGGTCTCCGGGAGAGATACTGGGTGGTCGACCGTCCTCCGAGAGAGATACTGGGTGGTCGACCGGTCTTCCGGGAGAGATACTGGGTCTCCGGGAGAGATACTGGGTCTCCGGAAGAGATACTGGGTCTCCGGGAGAGATACTGGGTGGTCGACCGTCCTCCGGGAGAGATACTGGGTCTCCGGGAGAGATACTGGGTCTCAGGAGAGATACTGGGTGGTCGACCGTCCTCCGGGAGAGATACTGGGTGGTCGACCGGTCTTCCGGGAGAGATACTGGGTCTCCGGGAGAGATACTGGGTCTCCGGAAGAGATACTGGGTCTCCGGGAGAGATACTGGGTGGTCGACCGTCCTCCGAGAGAGATACTGGGTGGTCGACCGGTCTTCCGGGAGAGATACTGGGTCTCCGGGAGAGATACTGGGTCTCCGGAAGAGATACTGGGTCTCCGGGAGAGATACTGGGTGGTCGACCGTCCTCCGGGAGAGATACTGGGTCTCCGGGAGAGATACTGGGTCTCCGGGAGAGATACTGGGTGGTCGACCGTCCTCCGGGAGAGATACTGGGTGGTCGACCGGTCTTCCGGGAGAGATACTGGGTCTCCGGGAGAGATACTGGGTCTCCGGAAGAGATACTGGGTCTCCGGGAGAGATACTGGGTGGTCGACCGTCCTCCGGGAGAGATACTGGGTCTCCGGGAGAGATACTGGGTCTCCGGGAGAGATACTGGGTCTCCAGGAGAGATACTGGGTGGTCGACCGTCCTCCAGGAGAGATACTGGTTGGTCGACCGTCCTCCAGGAGAGATACTGGTTGGTCGACCGTCCTCCAGGAGAGATACTGGGTGGTCGACCGTCCTCCAGGAGAGATACTGGTTGGTCGACCGTCCTCCAGGAGAGATACTGGTTGGTCGACCGTCCTCCAGGAGAGATACTGGTTGGTCGACCGTCCTCCAGGAGAGATACTGGTTGGTCGACAGTCCTCCAGGAGAGATACTGGTTGGTCGACCGTCCTCCAGGAGAGATACTGGTTGGTCGACCGTCCTCCAGGAGAGATACTGGTTGGTCGACCGTCCTCCAGGAGAGATACTGGTTGGTCGACCGTCCTCCAGGAGAGATACTGGTTGGTCGACCGTCCTCCAGGAGAGATACTGGTTGGTCGACCGTCCTCCAGGAGAGATACTGGGTGGTCGACCGTCCTCCAGGAGAGATACTGGGTGGTCGACCGTCCTCCAGGAGAGATACTGGTTGGTCGACCGTCCTCCAGGAGAGATACTGGTTGGTCGACCGTCCTCCAGGAGAGATACTGGGTGGTCGACCGTCCTCCAGGAGAGATACTGGTTGGTCGACCGTCCTCCAGGAGAGATACTGGTTGGTCGACAGTCCTCCAGGAGAGATACCGTTTTTTATTCCATCCCCCCTCTCTCTTTGAGCAGGGCTTGATCAAAAGCCTGCAACACCCAGTAACTCTCTAGACTGGGGGTTTTATACAGTAGCTTAACAGGCAGTCTACTTTGTGGGCGTTAAGTGCCTTGCACAGTGACAGGAGATGGTATGTGGGATCGGAGAGCAGCCTCCCAGTGTCGATACCACATTCTCCTTCCTTTTTTATACTTACATAGAGACGCCATGGAAATTTGGTTAAAATCCACGGTGGAGTCATGGAAAAGTCACGGAATTCCATCTGTCAAAATGTGTATGAACCCTGAGTATAGTAAAACAAACGAGTGTGTGAGCGTGGGCGGCAGGGTAGCCTAGTGGTTAGAGCGTAGGGGCGGCAGGGTAGCCTAGTGGTTAGAGCGTAGGGGCGGCAGGGTAGCCTAGTGGTTAGAGCGTAGGGGCGGCAGGGTAGCCTAGTGGTTAGAGCGTAGGGGCGGCAGGGTAGCCTAGTGGTTAGAGCGTAGGGGCGGCAGGGTAGTCTAGTGGTTAGAGCGTAGGGGCGGCAGGGTAGCCTAGTGGTTAGAGTGTAGGGGCGGCAGCGTAGCCTAGTGGTTAGAGTGTAGGGGCGGCAGGGTAGACTAGTGGTTAGAGTGTAGGGTGTAGAGATACTGGTTGGTCGACCGTCCTCCAGAGTGTAGGGGCGGCAGGTAGCCTAGTGGTTAGAGCGTAGGGGCGGCAGGTAGCCTAGTGGTTAGAGCGTAGGGGCGGCAGGGTAGCCTAGTGGTTAGAGCGTGAGGGCGGCAGGGTAGCCTGGTGGTTAGAGTGTAAGGCGGCAGGGTAGCCTAGTGGTTAGAGTGTAAGGCGGCAGGGTAGCCTGGTGGTTAGAGTGTAGGCGACAGGTAGCCCTGGTGGTAAGAGCGTGGGGCGGCAGGGTAGCCTAGTGGTTAGAGCGTGGGGCGGCAGGGTAGCCTGGTGGTTAGAGTGTAGGGGCGGCAGGGTAGCCTGGTGGTTAGAGCGTGGGGCGGCAGGGTAGCCTAGTGGTTAGAGTGGAGGGGCGGCAGGGTAGCCTGGGCGTGGGGCAGGGTAGCCTAGTGGTTAGAGCGTGGGGCGGCAGGTAGCCTGGTGGTTAGAGTGTAGGGGCGGCAGGTAGCCTGGTGGTAGGCGTGGGGGCGGCAGGTAGCCTGGTGGTTAGAGTGTAGGGGCGGCAGGGTAGCCTGGTGGTTAGAGTGTAGGGGTGGCAGGTAGCCTAGTGGTTAGAGTGTAGGGCGGCAGGGTAGCCTAGTGGTTAGAGTGTAGGGCGGCAGGGTAGCCTGGTGGTTAGAGTGTAGGGCGGCAGGGTAGCCTAGTGGTTAGAGTGTAGGGGCGGCAGGGTAGCCTAGTGGTTAGAGTGTAGGGGGCGGCAGGGTAGACTAGTGGTTAGAGTGTAGGGGGTGGCAGGGTAGCCTAGTGGTTAGAGTGTAGGGGCGGCAGGGTAGCCTAGTGGTTAGAGCGTAGGGGCGGCAGGTAGCCTAGTGGTTAGAGCGTAGGGGCGGCAGGTAGCCTAGTGGTTAGAGTGTAGGGTGTAGTGTAGGGTTAGAGTGTAGGGGCGGCAGGGTAGCCTAGTGGTTAGAGTGTAGGGGCGGCAGGGTAGCCTAGTGGTTAGAGTGTAGGGGCGGCAGGGTAGCCTAGTGGTTAGAGTGTAGGGGCGGCAGGGTAGCCTAGTGGTTAGAGCGTAGGGGCGGCAGGGTAGCCTAGTGGTTAGAGTGGAGGGGCGGCAGGGTAGCCTAGTGGTTAGAGCGTAGGGGCGGCAGGGTGGTCACCCCTCTCTCCTGTGTAGTATAATAAAAATAAAATAATTCTCCTTATGGTTTTATTGAGTTTTATTTTTTTATTTATCCAAAGCAGGAGACGCCAATGTTTCATTTTTTAATTATTTTTTTTACCCTTTTTTCGAACATTTTCGTGGTATCCAATTGGTAGTTGCAGTCTTGTCTCACACAGCCGACACAGCCTGGGATCGAACCAGGATCTGTAGTAACGCAGCGAGCACTGCCTTAGACCGCTGCGCCACTCAGGAGGCCTTAATAGTAGTTTGCATTAGAAGTGTCTTTAATAGTAGTTTGCATTAGAAGTGTCTTTAATGGTAGTTTGCATTAGAAGTGTCTTTAATGGGCGTTTGCATTAGAAGTGTCTTTAATGGTCGTTTGCATTAGAAGTGTCTTTAATAGTAGTTTGCATTAGAAGTGTCTTTAATAGTAGTTTGTATTAGAAGTGTCTTTAATGGGCGTTTGCATTAGAAGTGTCTTTAATAGTAGTTTGCATTAGAAGTGTCTTTAATAGTAGTTTGCATTAGAAGTGTCTTAAAATAGTAGGTCCCCTCTCTCTCTCTCTCTCTCTCTCTCTCTCTCTCTCTCTCTCTCTCTCTCTCTCTCTCTCTGTCTCTCTCTCTCTCTCTGTCTTCTCTCTCTCTCTGTCTCCTCTCTCTCTCTCTCTCTCTCTCTCTCTCTCTCTCTCTCTCTCTCTCTCTCTCTCTCTCTCTCTCTCTCTCTCTCTCTCTCTCTCTCTCTCTCTCTCTCTCTCTCTCTCTCTCTCTCTCCTCTCTCTGTCTCTCTCTCTCTCTGTCTTCTCTCTCTCTCTCTCTCTCTCTCTCTCTCTGTGTGTTTCTAACGGGGACAGGGGAAGGTAGCGCAGTGGCATCTCATTCTTATATTCAGTGCCATCACAGATACCCTCCTAGCACAGCACTGATTCCTTGTAATTAACTCCTTTTTCATACAGGGATGGTGACCATTGGGACCGGGCATAATTTCCTCACCTCATTACTACAGCAGCAGGGAGACTGTGTTCCGGGTGTAATAAAAAAATACACATTTCATTTTTTTGTTGAAGGAAGAAAAAGAAAAGGACAATACAGAATTAGGATTACAGATCACACAGTCGAATTCAAAGTGAGAAACGCATCGTGGCCCATATTGGAAATCCATATGTACCGAGCAAAGCTGAAACCAAGCCACTCTTCTCTCCTATCAACAGTTTTTAGCTAGCTAGACACATCTTAGCCATATTACTGGGGCGGCAGGGTAGCCTAGTGGTTAGAGCGTTGGACTAGTAACCTGAAAGGTTGCAAGTTCAAATCCCCGAGCTGACAAGGTAAAAATCTGTCGTTCTGCCCCCTGAACAGGCAGTTAATCCACTGTTCCTAGGCCGTCATTGAAAGTAAGAATTTGTTCTTAACTGACATGCCTAGTTAAATGAAGGTAAAATAATAATATTCAAAATTGAATTCATGCCAGATACAATTTCAATAATCTGTTTCATTATTTACTTCGGCTTGCTAGCCAGGCTCCTGGGTTCTTGTTATTTGTAGTTCGCTATGTTAGCTAATCAAAACAATGCTCTTAAATTTCAGATAATTAGCAAAATGCCGCGACATGTTTCATCAAACGTTAGTAGAATGTTATAGCGGTGTCTTAACACTTGATCGTCGGTTATTAGCTACTCTTTGGCCATATCTCCAATATTGTTTGGAATCTCATCACAAAATCAATCACATATGAAGTGTGCAGCGTCCCAGCTGGATTTAGCCGGACTTTCTGGCAATTGTGTAATCAGGGCTGGTTCCAGTGACATAAGTGACATAAGCCGTTTTAATTTAAAACAGGTCTTCGGTGGGGTCTCAATTTACTATTGAGAGTAAGAATGGTAGTTTATATGTCTGTCACTGACAGTCACTCAATTAGCCATGTCAGATAACAATTGTTACATTGGTAGTTAGTCTAGCCAGCAATCATGGCCACATTCCAACTGGGCACGCAGGGGCACGTCCCCAAGGGGCCTGATCTGGTCATCCCCACCCTCAGGAGACTGAAAATATTTGGCATGGGTCTCCAGATCCTCAAAAAGTTCTACAGGTGCACCATCGAGAGCATCCTGACCGGTTGCATCACCGCCTGGTATGGGAACTGCTCAGCATCTGACCGTAAGGTGCTACAGAGGGTAGTGCATACAGCCCAGTAGATCACTGGGGCCAAGCTTCCTGCCATCCAGGACCTATATACCAGGCGGTGTCAGAGGAAAGCCCTAAACATTGTCATGGTCTTATCAGTAAGGTACATCAGTATAAATACAGGTATTCTGGTTGGAAATGGGGCACTTGTCAAGGCAAATAATGCATTACTAAACCTTCTGAAAAGACATTGAGGAGCCATTAAGGAACTGAAGGGAGGATACTCACTTGTACATGGAGAGTATCAGTGTGATGGAGTATAAGTGTGATGGAGTATCAGTGTGTGTGTGTTGGAGTATCAGTGTGTTGGAGTATCAGTGTGTTGGAGTATCAGTGTGTTGGAGTATCAGTGTGATGGAGTATCAGTGTGGTGGAGTATCAGTGTGATGGAGTTTCAGTGTGATGGAGTATCAGTGTGTTGGAGTATCAGTGTGGTGGAGTATCAGTGTGATGGAGTATCAGTGTGTTGGAGTATCAGTGTGGTGGAGTATCAGTGTGGTGGAGTATCAGTGTGATGGAGTATCAGTGTGTTGGAGTATCAGTGTGATGGAGTATCAGTGTGATGGAGTATCAGTGTGATGGAGTATCAGTGTGTGGAGTATCAGTGTGATGGAGTATCAGTGTGGTGGAGTATCAGTGTGTGTGTTGGAGTATCAGTGTGTTGGAGTATCAGTGTGTGTGTGATGGAGTATCAGTGTGTTGGAGTATCAGTGTGTTGGAGTATCAGTGTGATGGAGTATCAGTGTGATGGAGTATCAGTGTGATGGAGTATCAGTGTGATGGAGTATCAGTGTGGTGGAGTATCAGTGTGTGTGTTGGAGTATCAGTGTGTTGGAGTATCAGTGTGTGTGTGATGGAGTATCAGTGTGATGGAGTATCAGTGTGTTGGAGTATCAGTGTGACGGAGTATCAGTGTGATGGAGTATCAGTGTGGTGGAGTATCAGTGTGATGGAGTATCAGTGTGGTGGAGTATCAGTGTGTTGGAGTATCAGTGTGTGTGTGATGGAGTATCAGTGTGATGGAGTATCAGTGTGTTGGAGTATCAGTGTGATGGAGTATCAGTGTGATGGAGTATCAGTGTGATGGAGTATCAGTGTGATGGAGTATCAGTGTGGTGGAGTATCAGTGTGTTGGAGTATCAGTGTGGTGGAGTATCAGTGTGATGGAGTATCAGTGTGATGGAGTATCAGTGTGTTGGAGTATCAGTGTGGTGGAGTATCAGTGTGTTGGAGTATCAGTGTGATGGAGTATCAGTGTGATGGAGTTTCAGTGTGATGGAGTATCAGTGTGATGGAGTATCAGTGTGGTGGAGTATCAGTGTGTTGGAGTATCAGTGTGATGGAGTATCAGTGTGATGGAGTATCAGTGTGATGGAGTATCAGTGTGGTGGAGTATCAGTGTGATGGAGTATCAGTGTGTTGGAGTATCAGTGTGGTGGAGTATCAGTGTGGTGGAGTATCAGTGTGATGGAGTATCAGTGTGTTGGAGTATCAGTGTGGTGGAGTATCAGTGTGGTGGAGTATCAGTGTGATGGAGTATCAGTGTGATGGAGTATCAGTGTGACGGAGTATCAGTGTGATGGAGTATCAGTGTGTTGGAGTATCAGTGTGGTGGAGTATCAGTGTGATGGAGTATCAGTGTGATGGAGTATCAGTGTGTTGGAGTATCAGTGTGTTGGAGTATCAGTGTGATGGAGTATCAGTGTGGTGGAGTATCAGTGTGATGGAGTATCAGTGTGATGGAGTATCAGTGTGATGGAGTATCAGTGTGATGGAGTATCAGTGTGATGGAGTATCAGTGTGATGGAGTATCAGTGTGTTGGAGTATCAGTGTGACGGAGTATCAGTGTGATGGAGTATCAGTGTGGTGGAGTATCAGTGTGGTGGAGTATCAGTGTGGTGGAGTATCAGTGTGATGGAGTATCAGTGTGTGTGTGTTGGAGTATCAGTGTGATGGAGTATCAGTGTGATGGAGTAGTGATGGAGTAGTGATGGAGTATCAGTGTGATGGAGTATCAGTGTGATGGAGTATCAGTGTGGTGGAGTATCAGTGTGTTGGAGTATCAGTGTGATGGAGTATCAGTGTGGTGGAGTATCAGTGTGATGGAGTATCAGTGTGTTGGAGTATCAGTGTGATGGAGTATCAGTGTGATGGAGTATCAGTGTGATGGAGTATCAGTGTGACGGAGTATCAGTGTGATGGAGTATCAGTGTGTGTGTGTTGGAGTATCAGTGTGTGTGTGTTGGAGTATCAGTGTGTTGGAGTATCAGTGTGTGTGTGATGGAGTATCAGTGTGATGGAGTATCAGTGTGTTGGAGTATCAGTGTGACGGAGTATCAGTGTGATGGAGTATCAGTGTGGTGGAGTATCAGTGTGGTGGAGTATCAGTGTGATGGAGTATCAGTGTGTGTGTGTTGGAGTATCAGTGTGATGGAGTATCAGTGTGATGGAGTAGTGATGGAGTAGTGATGGAGTATCAGTGTGATGGAGTATCAGTGTGGTGGAGTATCAGTGTGATGGAGTATCAGTGTGGTGGAGTATCAGTGTGTGTGTGATGGAGTATCAGTGTGTTGGAGTATCAGTGTGATGGAGTATCAGTGTGTTGGAGTATCAGTGTGGTGGAGTATCAGTGTGGTGGAGTATCAGTGTGTTGGAGTATCAGTGTGATGGAGTATCAGTGTGATGGAGTATCAGTGTGTTGGAGTATCAGTGTGATGGAGTATCAGTGTGTTGGAGTATCAGTGTGGTGGAGTATCAGTGTGTGTGTGTTGGAGTATCAGTGTGATGGAGTATCAGTGTGATGGAGTATCAGTGTGTTGGAGTATCAGTGTGATGGAGTATCAGTGTGTTGGAGTATCAGTGTGGTGGAGTATCAGTGTGATGGAGTATCAGTGTGTTGGAGTTTCAGTGTGATGGAGTTTCAGTGTGATGGAGTATCAGTGTGGTGGAGTATCAGTGTGTTGGAGTTTCAGTGTGATGGAGTTTCAGTGTGATGGAGTATCAGTGTGGTGGAGTATCAGTGTGTTGGAGTATCAGTGTGATGGAGTATCAGTGTGTTGGAGTATCAGTGTGGTGGAGTATCAGTGTGTTGGAGTATCAGTGTGATGGAGTATCAGTGTGATGGAGTATCAGTGTGTTGGAGTATCAGTGTGATGGAGTATCAGTGTGGTGGAGTATCAGTGTGTTGGAGTATCAGTGTGATGGAGTATCAGTGTGATGGAGTATCAGTGTGATGGAGTATCAGTGTGATGGAGTATCAGTGTGATGGAGTATCAGTGTGGTGGAGTATCAGTGTGATGGAGTATAAGTGTGTGATGGAGTATCAGTGTGATGGAGTATCAGTGTGATGGAGTATCAGTGTGATGGAGTATCAGTGTGTTGGAGTATCAGTGTGATGGAGTATCAGTGTGTTGGAGTATCAGTGTGTTGGAGTATCAGTGTGATGGAGTATCAGTGTGATGGAGTATCAGTGTGATGGAGTATCAGTGTGGTGGAGTATCAGTGTGGTGGAGTATCAGTGTGATGGAGTATCAGTGTGATGGAGTATCAGTGTGGTGGAGTATCAGTGTGTTGGAGTATCAGTGTGATGGAGTATCAGTGTGATGGAGTATCAGTGTGGTGGAGTATCAGTGTGTTGGAGTATCAGTGTGGTGGAGTATCAGTGTGGTGGAGTATCAGTGTGATGGAGTATCAGTGTGATGGAGTATCAGTGTGATGGAGTATCAGTGTGATGGAGTATCAGTGTGATGGAGTATCAGTGTGATGGAGTATCAGTGTGGTGGAGTTTCAGTGTGATGGAGTATCAGTGTGATGGAGTATCAGTGTGGTGGAGTATCAGTGTGTTGGAGTATCAGTGTGGTGGAGTATCAGTGTGTTGGAGTATCAGTGTGATGGAGTATCAGTGTGGTGGAGTATCAGTGTGATGGAGTATCAGTGTGGTGGAGTATCAGTGTGTTGGAGTATCAGTGTGATGGAGTATCAGTGTGGTGGAGTATCAGTGTGATGGAGTAGTGATGGAGTAGTGATGGAGTTTCAGTGTGGTGGAGTATCAGTGTGATGGAGTATCAGTGTGATGGAGTATCAGTGTGGTGGAGTATCAGTGTGGTGGAGTATCAGTGTGTTGGAGTATCAGTGTGTTGGAGTATCAGTGTGTTGGAGTTTCAGTGTGATGGAGTTTCAGTGTGATGGAGTATCAGTGTGATGGAGTTTCAGTGTGATGGAGTATCAGTGTGGTGGAGTATCAGTGTGGTGGAGTATCAGTGTGATGGAGTATCAGTGTGATGGAGTATCAGTGTGTTGGAGTATCAGTGTGATGGAGTATCAGTGTGATGGAGTATCAGTGTGATGGAGTATCAGTGTGTTGGAGTATCAGTGTGGTGGAGTATCAGTGTGTTGGAGTATCAGTGTGGTGGAGTATCAGTGTGATGGAGTATCAGTGTGATGGAGTATCAGTGTGATGGAGTATCAGTGTGATGGAGTATCAGTGTGGTGGAGTATCGGTGTGTTGGAGTATCAGTGTGATGGAGTATCAGTGTGTTGGAGTATCAGTGTGGTGGAGTATCAGTGTGATGGAGTATCAGTGTGGTGGAGTATCAGTGTGATGGAGTTTCAGTGTGGTGGAGTATCAGTGTGATGGAGTATCAGTGTGGTGGAGTATCAGTGTGATGGAGTTTCAGTGTGATGGAGTATCAGTGTGATGGAGTATCAGTGTGTTGGAGTATCAGTGTGTTGGAGTATCAGTGTGGTGGAGTATCAGTGTGTTGGAGTATCAGTGTGGTGGAGTATCAGTGTGATGGAGTATCAGTGTGATGGAGTATCAGTGTGATGGAGTTTCAGTGTGATGGAGTATCAGTGTGATGGAGTATCAGTGTGTTGGAGTATCAGTGTGTTGGAGTATCAGTGTGATGGAGTATCAGTGTGATGGAGTATCAGTGTGATGGAGTATCAGTGTGTTGGAGTATCAGTGTGTTGGAGTATCAGTGTGTTGGAGTATCAGTGTGATGGAGTATCAGTGTGATGGAGTATCAGTGTGGTGGAGTATCAGTGTGATGGAGTATCAGTGTTCAGGGCCCTGTGAGTGTGCATAGAGACAGTACAAATACTGAAATAAAAGGTACAAGGTAAACTCGGTCCACATAGCTATGTTGTTAGCTATTTATCAGTCGTATTGCTTGGGGATAGAAGCTGTCTGACTCGATGCACCGGTGCCTCTTGCCGTGTGGCAGCAGAGAAAATAGTCTATGGCTTGGGGTGGTTGGGGTCTTTGATGATTTTCCGGGCCTTCTTTTAACACCGCCTGGTATAGAGATCCTGGACGGCAGGAAGCTCGGCCCCAGTAATATACCGGGCTGTCCGCACCACCCTCTGTAGCGCCATGTGAATGAGGGCGGTGCTGTTGCCGTACCAAGCAGTGATGCAGCCAGTCAATATGCTCTCAGTGGTGCAGGTTTCAAACTTTTTCAACCTCCTGCGGGGGAAGAGGCACTTATTGCGCCTTCCTCACGACTGTGTGTGTGTTTGGACCATTTTAAGTCTTTAGTGATTTGGACACCGAGGAGCTTGAAGCTGTCCATCTGTTCCCACCGCCCTGTGGATGGAGGCGTGCTTGCTCCCCCGTTTCCTGTAGTCCACAATCCGCTCCTTGGTCTTGCCGACGTCGAGGGAGAGGTTGTTGCTCCGGCACCCACACTGTCAGGTCACTGACCTCCTCCCTGTAGGCTGACTCGTCGTCGCCGGTGATCAGGCCTACCACCGTCGCGTCGTCAGCGAACTTGATAACGGTGTTGGAGTCCTGCGTGGCCACACGGCTGTGGGTGAACAGAGAGTACAGGAGGGGACTAAGCACACATCCATGTGGGGCCCCCAGGTTGAGTGTCTGCACGGCGGAGGTGTTGTTGCCTACCCTCACCACCAGGGGGCGGCCCGTCAGGAAGTCCAGGATCCAGTTTCAGAGGGTCCTAAGCTTGGTTACGAGCTTGGAGGGGATAAAGGTGTTGAACGCTGAGCTGTAGTCAGTGAATTCTCACATAGGTGTTCCTCTCTTATCCAGGTGGGTGAGGGCAGTGTGGAGTGCAATTGAGATTGCGTCATCTATGGATCTGCTGGGGGCCGTATGCAAATTGCAGTGGGTCTCTAGGGTGTCTGGGATGATGGAGTTGATGTTTGCCATAACCAGCCTCTCAACGCACTTCATGACTACAGATGTGAGTTCTACAGGGTGGTAGTCATTGTGGCTTGAAGCCTTAGAGTTCTTGGGAACAGGAAGGATGGTGGTCATTTTAAAACACGTGGGGATTACAGACTGGGACAAGGAAAGGATGAAAATGACCGTGAATATGCCTGTTGCCTCAGAGAGCGAGATCCCCCAGTCCTCCTGGTTGGTGATGGCCCTCACACCCAGCAGGATGTTGTTGCCTCAGAGAGCGAGATCACCCAGTCCTCCTGGTTGGTGATGGCCCTCACACCCAGCAGGATGTTGTTGCCTCAGAGAGCGAGATCACCCAGTCCTCCTGGTTGGTGATGGCCCTCACACCCAGCAGGATGTTGTTGCCTCAGAGAGCGAGATCACCCAGTCCTCCTGGTTGGTGATGGCCCTCACACCCAGCAGGATGTTGTTGCCTCAGAGAGCGAGATCACCCAGTCCTCCTGGTTGGTGACGGCCCTCACACCCAGCAGGATGTTGTTGCCTCAGAGAGCGAGATCACCCAGTCCTCCTGGTTGGTGATGGCCCTCACACCCAGCAGGATGTTGTTGCCTCAGAGAGCGAGATCACCCAGTCCTCCTGGTTGGTGACGGCCCTCACACCCAGCAGGATGTTGTTGCCTCAGAGAGCGAGATCACCCAGTCCTCCTGGTTGGTGACGGCCCCCACACCCAGCAGGATGTTGTTGCCTCAGAGAGCGAGATCGCCCAGTCCTCTGGGTTGGTCTGGTAGAGAGGCATCATTGGTCAGATCACGGTTGGGTCTTCCTTTGTAATCCGTAATGGACTGTAGCCCCTGCCACATGCGGCGGGTGTCAGAGCCTGTTTAATATGACACCTTGTCCTTTTGCTCATTCGATGACTTTGCGGAGGTCAGTGCTCACTTCTACAAAGTCTGGAGTTTGTACAGTACACACACACTCTCTACATCACACACACTCTCTACATCACACACACACTTCACACTACACACACACTCTACATCACACACACACACACACACACACACACACACACACACACACACACACACGCACCACACTACACACACACACATCACACTACACACACACACCACACTACACACACACACCACACTACACACACACATCACACTACACACACTCTCTACATCACACACACACACACACACACACACACACACACACACACACACACCACACTACACACACTCCTTCTGTCAGTCTGCCAGCTGTGTTATTCTGGAAGAACCTCTGTGGGTATAATGTCATGTTCTCTCTACTGAATTACACAAAACACACTACACAACACACACAACACACCACACACATAACCCCACTACACACACATCACACTACACACCCACACACAAACACAAACACACCACACACACAAACACCACACACCACACACACAAACACCACACACCACACACACAAACACCACACACCACACACACAAACACCACACACCACAGAGAATTCCATTGTCATGTTCTCTCTACTTTCCTGGCTCTTCTGGAGTTTTGCATCTGTCCCAGAGGTTCTGGGATCTACTCTGACTTGCGCTGATGTCTGGAGCAGAGTTTCAAACCTCTCCTCTGGGACCTCCATGTTAGAAACTATTCCAGAGCCAGTACACCAGATTCAACTTGATATCCTTTGACGGAGTGAATCAGATGAGCTAGTTCGACTAGGGGTTTGAGAACCACTGGTCTAGGGGACATCCTCCTGTTGTACCTGTGATCAGGGGCTACCTACTGACTGACAGGCTCCTCCTCTTCCTGTCTCCCCTAAGCCGCTTCCTGTCTCTAACTCATCCTCTTCCTGTTTCCTCCCATGAGCTTCCTGTAGCTAACTCTTCCTGTTTCCTCCCAGCTGCTTCCTGTCCCTCCTCCTGGTGGCCGCAGTCGTCTGGAAGATCAAACAGAGCTGCTGGGCGTCACGGCGACGCGAGGTGAGTGGTTACCACGTGGTTCTAACACCTCACCTGAGTGGTCTGTTGTAGTTTTACTTCTCTGAAACAGCTGTTGGCCATTTTGAGGACACGTTCCTCCTCATGAGAACCACATATTTTTGAATGTCAATTTTCCATAACTTGTGACATCAAATGTAATTTTATTTGTCACATACACATGGTTAGCAAATGTTATTGCGAGTGTAGCAAAATGCTTGTGCTTCTTGTTCTGAGAGCGCAGTAATATCTAACAAGTAATCTAACAATTCCCCAACAACTACCTTATACACACAAATCTATAGGGTGAATGAGAATATGTACATATAAATATATGGATGAGCGATGGCTGAGCGGCATAGGCAAGATGCAATAGATGGTATAAAATACAGTATATACATACAATATGAGTAATGTAAGATATGTAAACGTTATTAAAGTGGCATTATTTAAAGTAGAATTGTTTAAAGTGACTAGTGATCCATGTATTAAAGTGGCCAGTGATTGGGTCTCAATGTAGGCAGCAGCCTCTCTGAGTTAGTGGTGGCTGTTTAGCAGTCTGATGGCCTTGAGATAGAAGCTGATCAAACAGATCAAACATAGGATGGACTGGGTTATCCTCTACTCAGTGTAGACTGGGTTATCCTCTACACAGTGTAGACTGGGTTATCCTCTACTCAGTGTAGACTGGGTTATCCTCTACTCAGTGTAGACTGGGTTATCCTCTACTCAGTGTAGACTGGGTTATCCTCTACACAGTGTAGACTGGGTTGTTAATTAGAGAGAGCATACTTAAATTCACACAGGACACCGGATAAGACAGGAGAAATACTCCCGATATAACAGACGGACCCTAGCCCTCCGACACATAAACTACTGCAGCATAAATACTGGGGGCTGAGACAGGAGGGGTCGGGAGACACCGTGGCGCTGTCCGACGATACCCCCGGACAGGGCCAAACAGGCAGGATATAACCCCACCCACTCTGCCGAAGCACAGCCCCCACACCACTAGAGGGATATCTCCAACCACCAACTTACCATCCTGAGACAAGGCCGAGTATAGCCCACAATATCTCCGCCTCGGCACAACCCAAGGGGGAGGGCAACCCGGACAGGAAGACCACGTCAGTGACTCAACCCACTCAAGCGACGCACCCCTCCTAGGGACGGCATGGAAGAGCACCAGTAAGCCAGTGACTTAGCCCCCGTAATAGGGTTAGAGGCAGAGAATCCCAGTGGAGAGAGGGGAACCGGTCGGGCAGAGACAGCAAAGGCGGTTCGTTGCTCCAGTGCCTTTCCGTTCACCTTCACACTCCTGGGCCAGACTACACTCAGTCATAGGACCTGCTGAAAAGATGAGTCTTCAATAAAGACTTAAAGGTTGAGACTGAGTCTGCGTCTCTCAGCTTCCGACTTCAACATGTCAATAGCTCTCACAAATACAAGTAGTGATGAAGTCAATCTCCTCCATTTTGAGCCAGGAGAGATTGACATGCGTATTATTAATGTTAACAGGGCAGCAAGGCGTGCTAGTTCTATATATATTTACTGCTAGTTCTATATATATTTACTGCTAGTTCTATATATATACTGCTAGTTCTATATATATTTACTGCTAATTCTATATACTGCTATTTCTATATATATATATATACTGCTAGTTCTATATATATTTACTGCAAGTTCTATATATATTTACTGCTAGTTCTATATATGTTTACTGCTAGTTCTATATATATATTTACTGCTAATTCTATATACTGCTATTTCTAAATATATTTACTGCTAGTTCTATATACTGCTAGTTCTATATATATTTACTGCTAGTTATATATATATTTACTGCTAGTTCTATACATGTTTACTGCTAGTTCTATATACATATGTACTGCTAGTTCTATATTCTGCTATTTCTAAATATATTTACTGCTAGTTCTATATACTGCTAGTTCTATATATATTTACTGCTAGTTCTATATATATTTACTGCTAGTTCTATATACTGCTACTTCTATATATATATATATACTGCTAGTTCCATATATATGTACTGCTAGTTCTATATACTGCTAGTTCTATATATATTTACTGCTAGTTCTATATACTGCTAGTTCTATATATATTTACTGCTAGTTCATATACTGCTATTTCTATATATATACTGCTAGTTCACATACTGCTAGTTCATATACTGCTAGTTCTATATACATATTTACTGCTAATTCTATATTCTGCTATTTCTAAATATATTTACTGCTAGTTCTATATACTGCTAGTTCTATATATATTTACTGCTAGTTCTATATATATTTACTGCTAGTTCTATATACTGCTACTTATATATATATATATATATATATATATATATATACTGCTAGTTCCATATATATGTACTGCTAGTTCTATATACTGCTAGTTCTATATATATTTACTGCTAGTTCATATACTGCTATTTCTATATATATATACTGCTAGTTCACATACTGCTAGTTCATATACTGCTAGTGTTATATATATATACTGCTAGTTCACATACTGCTAGTTCATATACTGCTAGTTCTATATA
Source organism: Brachymystax lenok tsinlingensis (assembly GCA_030435695.1). NCBI lineage: Eukaryota > Metazoa > Chordata > Actinopteri > Salmoniformes > Salmonidae > Brachymystax > Brachymystax lenok. The sequence goes on along the minus strand of CM059786.1, from coordinate 44,610,623 downwards.
TATTTACTGCTAGTTCATATGCTGCTATTTCTTTATATATATACTGCAAGTTCTATATATATTTACTGCTAGTTCATATACTGCTATTTCTATATATATATATATATATATATATATATATATATATATATATATATATATATATATATATACTGCTAGTTCACATACTGCTAGTTCATATCCTGCTAGTTCAATATATATTTTCTGCTAGTTCATATGCTGCTATTTCTTTATATATATACTACAAGTTCTATATATATTTACTGCTAGTTCTATATACTGCTATTTCACATACTGCTAGTTCTATATATACATACTGCTACTTCACATACTGCTAGTTCTATATACTGCTAGTTATATATTTATATACTGCTAGTTCTATATACTGTTAGTTCATATACTGCTATTTCTTTATATATATATATATATACTGCTAGTGCTATATACTGCTATTTCTATATATATATACTGCTAGTTCATTTACTGCTATTTCTCTATATATATATACTGCTAGTTCTATATACTGCTAGTTATATATGTATATATACGGCTAGTTCTATATACTGCTAGTTCACATACTGCTATTTCTATATATATATATATACTGCTAGTTCTATATACTGCTATTTCACATACTGCTATTTCTATGTATATATACTGCTAGTTCTATATACGGCTAGTTCTATATATAGAACTAGCCGTATATACTGCTAGTTCTATTTACTGCTAGTTCACATACTGCTATTTCTATATATATATACTGCTAGTTCTATCTATATATATATATATATATACACAGTTGAAGTCGTAAGTTTACATAGCCAAGGGCCAGCCGTGCTGCCCTGTTCTGAGCCAATTGCAATTTTCCTTTGTGCCACCTGACCCCACCACTGAACAGTAGTCCAGGTGCGACAGAACTAGGACCTGTAGAACCTGCCTTGTTGATAGTGTTGTTAAGAAGGCAGAGCAGTGCTTTATTATGGACAGACTTCTCCCCATCTTAGCTACTGTTATATCAATATGTTTTGACCATGACAGTTTACAATCCAGGGTTACTCCAAGCAGTTTAGTCACCTCAACTTGCTCAATTTCCACATTATTTATTACGAGATTCGGTTGAGGTTTAGAGTTTAGTGAATGATTTGTCCCAAATACAATGCATTCAGTCCTTGCCACCCATTCTGAAACTAACTGCAGCTCTTTGTTTAGTGTTGAGTCATCCGCATACATAGACCCACTGGCTCATCTCATATATACAGTTGAAGTCGGAAGTTTACATACACCTTAGCCAAATACATTTAGTTTTTCACAATTCCTGACATTTAATCCTAGTTAAAAATTCCCTGTCTAAGGTCAGTTAGGATCACCACTTTATTTTAAGAATTTGAAATGTCAGAATAATAGTAGAGAGAATGATTTATTTCAGCTTTTATTTCTTTCATCACATTCCCAGTGGGTCAGAAGTTTACATACACTCAATTAGTATTTTGTAGCATTGCCTTTAAATTGTTTAACTTGGGTCAGACGTTTAGGGTGGCCTTCCACAAGATTCCCACAATAAGTTGGGTGAATGTTGGCCCATTCCTCCTGACAGAGCTGGTGTAACTGAGTCAGGTTTGTAGGCCTCCTTGCTCACACACGCTTTTTCAGTTCTGCGCACAAATGTTCTATAGGATTGAGGTCAGGGCTTTGTGATGGCCACTCCAATACCTTGACTTTGTTGTCCTTAAGCCATTTTGCCACAACGTTGGAAGTATGCTTGGGGTCATTGTCCATTTGGAAGACCCATTTGCGACCAAGCTTTAACTTCCTGACTGATGTCTTGAGATGTTGCTTCAATATATCCACATAATTTTCCTGCCTCATGATGCCATCTATTTTGTGAAGTGCACCAGTCCCTCCTGCAGCAAAGCACCCTCACAACATGATGCTGCCACCCCCCGTGCTTCACGGTTGGGAGTGTGTTCCTCGGCTTGCAAGCCTCCTCCTTTTTCCTCCAAACCTAACAATGGTCATTATGGCCAAACAGTTCTATTTTAATGACCAGAGGACATTTCTCCAAAAAGTACGATATTTGTCCCCATGTGCAGTTGCAAACCATAGTCTGACTTTTTTTATGGCGGTTTCAAAGTACCAAAGTACGTTCAACTCTAGGAGACAGAACGCGTCTCCTTCCTGAGCGGTATGACGGTTGTGTGGCCCCATGGTGTTTAAACTTGCGTACTATTGTTTGTACAGATTAACGTGGTGCCTCCAGGCGTTTGGAAATTGCTCCCAAGAATGAACCAGTCTTGGCTGATTTCATTTCTTTTCATTTCCCCATGATGTCAAGCAAAGAGGCACTGAGTTTGAAGGTAGGCCTTGAAATACATCCACAGGTACACCTCCCAATTGACTCAAATGATGTCAATTAGCCTATCAGAAGCTTCTAAAGCCATGACATAATTTTCTGGAATTTTCCAAGCTGTTTAAAGGCACAGTCAACTTAGTGCATGTAAACTTCTGACCCACTGGAATTGTGATACAGTGAATTATAAGTGAAATAATCTGTCTGTAAACAATTGTTGGAAAAATGACTTGTGTCATGCACAAAGTAGATGTCCTAACCGACTTGCCAAAACTATAGTTTGTTAACAAGACATTTGTGGAGTAGTTGATAAACAAGTTTTAATGACTCCAACCTAAGTGTATGTAAACTTCCGACTTCAACTGTAGATAGACAGACACACTGGTTTTACTCAAAGCAGGCATGTCGTTAGTAAAGATTGGGCCTAGACAGCTGCCCTTGGGAATTCCTGATTCAACCTGGATTATGTTGGAGAGGCTTCCATTAAAGAACACCCTCTGTGTTCTGTTAGACAGGTAACTCTTTATCCACAATATAGCAGGGGGTGTAAAGCCATAACACACGTTTTGCCAGCAGCAGACTATGATCGATAATGTCAAAAGCTGCACTGAAGTCTAACAAAACAGCCGCCACTATTTTTTTTATCATCAATTTCTCTCAGCCAATCATCAGTCATTTGTGTAAGTGCTGTGCTTGTTGAATGTCCTTCCCTGTAAGCTTGCTGAAATTTTGTTGTCAATTTGTTTACTGTAAAATAGCATTGTATCTGGTCAAACACAATTTCTTCCAAAGGTTTACAGGCTGATTGATTCTTAATGTCATTTATCTTTGTTTCATAGTGTAGTTTCTTCTTCTTTTTATTCAGTTTAGCCACATGATTTACCTTACCCCTATACATATCTACCTCCATCACTCCAGTATCCCTGTACATTGTTAATATGGTACTGGAACTGACCCTGTATATAGTCACCTTACCCCTATACATATCTACCTCCATCACTCCAGTATCCCTGTACATTGTTAATATGGTACTGACCCTGTATATAGTCACCTTACCCCTATACATATCTACCTCCATCACTCCAGTATCCCTGTACATTGTTAATATGGTATTGGAACTGACCCTGTATATAGTCACCTTACCCCTATACATATCTACCTCCATCACTCCAGTATCCCTGCACATTGTTAATATGGTACTGACCCTGTATATAGTCACCTTACCCCTATACATATCTACCTCCATCACTCCAGTATCCCTGCACATTGTTAATATGGTACTGACCCTGTATATAGTCACCTTACCCCTATACATATCTACCTCCATCACTCCAGTATCCCTGCACATTGTTAATATGGTACTGACCCTGTATATAGTATGATTACCCCTATACATATTTACCTCCATCACTCCAGTATCCCTGTACATTGTTAATATGGTACTGGAACTGACTCTGTATATAGTCACCTTACCCCTATACATATCTACCTCCATCACTCCAGTATCCCTGTACATTGTTAATATGGTACTGGAACTGACCCTGTATATAGTCACCTTACCCCTATACATATCTACCTCCATCACTCCAGTATCCCTGCACATTGTTAATATGGTACTGGAACTGACCCTGTATATAGTCACCTTACCCTATACATATCTACCTCCATCACTCCAGTATCCCTGTACATTGTTAATATGGAACTGACCCTGTATATAGTCACCTTACCCCTATACATATCTACCTCCATCACTCCAGTATCCCTGCACATTGTTAATATGGTACTGACCCTGTATATAGTCACCTTACCCCTATACATATCTACCTCCATCACTCCAGTATCCCTGTACATTGTTAATATGGAACTGACCCTGTATATAGTCACCTTACCCCTATACATATCTACCTCCATCACTCCAGTATCCCTGTACATTGTTAATATGGAACTGACCCTGTATATAGTATGATTACCCCTATACATATCTACCTCCATCACTCCAGTATCCCTGTACATTGTTAATATGGTACTGACCCTGTATATAGTATGATTACCCCTATACATATCTACCTCCATCACTCCAGTATCCCTGTACATTGTTAATATGGTACTGACCCTGTATATAGTCACCTTACCCCTATACATATCTACCTCCATCACTCCAGTATCCCTGTACATTGTTAATATGGAACTGACCCTGTATATAGTCACCTTACCCCTATACATATCTACCTCCATCACTCCAGTATCCCTGTACATTGTTAATATGGAACTGGAACTGACCCTGTATATAGTCACCTTACCCCTATACATATCTACCTCCATCACTCCAGTATCCCTGTACATTGTTAATATGGTACTGGAACTGACCCTGTATATAGTCACCTTACCCCTATACATATCTACCTCCATCACTCCAGTATCCCTGTACATTGTTAATATGGAACTGACCCTGTATATAGTCACCTTACCCCTATACATATCTACCTCCATCACTCCAGTATCCCTGCACATTGTTAATATGGTACTGGAACTGACCCTGTATATAGTCACCTTACCCCTATACATATCTACCTCCATCACTCCAGTATCCCTGTACATTGTTAATATGGTACTGGTACTGACCCTGTATATAGTATTATTACCCCTATACATATCTACCTCCATCACTCCAGTATCCCTGTACATTGTTAATATGGTACTGGAACTGACTCTGTATATAGTCACCTTACCCCTATACATATCTACCTCCATCACTCCAGTATCCCTGCACATTGTTAATATGGTACTGACCCTGTATATAGTCACCTTACCCCTATACATATCTACCTCCATCACTCCAGTATCCCTGCACATTGTTAATATGGTACTGGAACTGACCCTGTATATAGTCACCTTACCCCTATACATATCTACCTCCATCACTCCAGTATCCCTGTACATTGTTAATATGGAACTGGAACTGACCCTGTATATAGTCACCTTACCCCTATACATATCTACCTCCATCACTCCAGTATCCCTGTACATTGTTAATATGGTACTGACCCTGTATATAGTATGATTACCCCTATACATATCTACCTCCATCACTCCAGTATCCCTGTACATTGTTAATATGGAACTGACCCTGTATATAGTCACCTTACCCCTATACATATCTACCTCCATCACTCCAGTATCCCTGCACATTGTTAATATGGTACTGGAACTGACCCTGTATATAGTCACCTTACCCCTATACATATCTACCTCCATCACTCCAGTATCCCTGTACATTGTTAATATGGTACTGGAACTGACCCTGTATATAGTATGATTACCCCTATACATATCTACCTCCATCACTCCAGTATCCCTGCACATTGTTAATATGGTATTACCCCTGCATATAGTATGATTACCCCTCTACGTATCTACATATCTAAACGCTAAATAATAATAATCATAAAAAGTCTGAAGACAAACATTTAAAGTCGGGGGCTTTTGCTTTGCAGTCCCACCTAACTGGATGGTAATTTTCCATGAATAAAAATTGTTTGCCTTTGCTTCAGCTCTTTACAGGTGTTTTTGTGGCAGTGGGCAGCATAGCCTGAACATGTGAACGTTGGTTTGGCGTCTCTAGCTTGAACGGTTCAGGACTTACTGTTGGTGGGTTATTTTATACCGTCTGTCTGTTACAGCTTTGTCCATTCTACACACATTCTGATTCAGTCAGCACTGTTCGCCCTCTCTCTTTTCCCAAGACATCGCTCTCTCTCTCTCTATTCCTCCCTCACTCTGAGCTGTCCTAGAACAGCTTGTTCTGAGATGTGGTGTGGCTGGTGATTGTAATGTAGTTGGAGTGGACGAGGCAGGGTTGTGAGAGGGAGGGAGGGAGGGAGGGAGGGAGAGGGAGGGAGAGAGGGAGAGAGGGAGGGAGCAGGGCAGCTCTGTTTAAAGCCCAGCAGCACTCTAAGCCCCAGTAGGTTAGCAAACATTCTCTGAACGACAGACAGATCCCTCTCATCTCTCCTCTCCCCAGGTCAGCTGCTTCAGTACAGGAAAAAAACTTGACTTTTCCAGGCAGGTCCCAGGCAACATTCAATCAAACAGTAACTGGAATTCTGTCTGCCAGGTTTATATTGCAAGCCACGTGACTGGCTGGAGGAGTGAACCATTTTGGTGCAGCTTGGACTGCCTAGGTCATGGAGGGAGAACAAGAACCATAGAGACAGAGAGGCAGAACAAAAACCAGAGAGGCAGAACAAGAACCAGAGAGGCAGAACAAGAACCAGCGAGGCAGAACAAGAACCAGAGAGGCAGAACAAGAACCAGAGAGACAGAACAAGAACCAGAGAGACCGAGAGACAGAACAAGAACCAGAGAGACAGAACAAGAACCAGAGAGACAGAACAAGAACCAGAGAGGCAGAACAAGAACCAGAGAGACCGAGAGACAGAACAAGAACCAGAGAGGCTAGATTGAGGGAAAGTGAGAGAGAGAGAGATGGATGGAAAGAAAGAGAGGGAGGAAGAGAGAAAGAGAATCAAAGTGTTCCCTTGTCAGTATTCTCTGTGTCTCTGCCTTGTCAGTATTCTCTGTGTCTCTGCCTTGTCAGTATTCTCTGTGTATCTGCCTTGTCAGTATTCTCTGTGTCTCTGCCTTGTCAGTATTCTCTGTGTCTCTGCCTTGTCAGTATTCTCTGTGTCTCTGCCTTGTCAGTATTCTCTGTGTATCTGCCTTGTCAGTATTCTCTGTGTCTCTGCCTTGTCAGTATTCTCTGTGTCTCTGCCTTGTCAGTATTCTCTGTGTCTCTGCCTTGTCAGTATTCTCTGTGTCTCTGCCTTGTCAGTATTCTCTGTGTCTCTGCCTTGTCAGTATTCTCTGTGTCTCTGCCTTGTCAGTATTCTCTGTGTCTCTGCCTTGTCAGTATTCTCTGTGTCTCTGCCTTGTCAGTATTCTCTGTGTCTCTGCCTTGTCAGTATTCTCTGTGTCTCTGCCTTGTCAGTATTCTCTGTGTCTCTGCCTTGTCAGTATTCTCTGTGTCTCTGCCTTGTCAGTATTCTCTGTGTCTCTGCCTTGTCAGTATTCTCTGTGTCTCTGCCTTGTCAGTATTCTCTGTGTCTCTGCCTTGTCAGTATTCTCTGTGTCTCTGCCTTGTCAGTATTCTCTGTGTCTCTGCCTTGTCAGTATTCTCTGTGTCTCTGCCTTGTCAGTATTCTCTGTGTCTCTGCCTTGTCAGTATTCTCTGTGTCTCTGCCTTGTCAGTATTCTCTGTGTCTCTGCCTTGTCAGTATTCTCTGTGTCTCTGCCTTGTCAGTATTCTCTGTGTCTCTGCCTTGTCAGTATTCTCTGTGTCTCTGCCTTGTCAGTATTCTCTGTGTCTCTGCCTTGTCAGTATTCTCTGTGTCTCTGCCTTGTCAGTATTCTCTGTGTCTCTGCCTTGTCAGTATTCTCTGTGTCTCTGCCTTGTCAGTATTCTCTGTGTCTCTGCCTTGTCAGTATTCTCTGTGTCTCTGCCTTGTCAGTATTCTCTGTGTCTCTCTGCCTTGTCAGTATTCTCTGTGTCTCTGCCTTGTCAGTATTCTCTGTGTCTCTGCCTTGTCAGTATTCTCTGTGTATCTGCCTTGTCAGTATTCTCTGTCTCTGCCTTGTCAGTATTCTCTGTGTCTCTGCCTTGTCAGTATTCTCTGTGTCTCTGCCTTGTCAGTATTCTCTGTGTCTCTGCCTTGTCAGTATTCTCTGTGTATCTGCCTTGTCAGTATTCTCTGTGTCTCTGCCTTGTCAGTATTCTCTGTGTCTCTGCCTTGTCAGTATTCTCTGTGTCTCTGCCTTGTCAGTATTCTCTGTGTCTCTGCCTTGTCCAGTATTCTCTGTGTCTCTGCCTTGTCAGTATTCTCTGTGTCTCTGCCTTGTCAGTATTCTCTGTGTCTCTGCCTTGTCAGTATTCTCTGTGTATCTGCCTTGTCAGTATTCTCTGTGTCTCTGCCTTGTCAGTATTCTCTGTGTCTCTGCCTTGTCAGTATTCTCTGTGTCTCTGCCTTGTCAGTATTCTCTGTGTCTCTGCCTTGTCAGTATTCTCTGTGTATCTGCCTTGTCAGTATTCTCTGTGTCTCTGCCTTGTCAGTATTCTCTGTGTCTCTGCCTTGTCAGTATTCTCTGTGTATCTGCCTTGTCAGTATTCTCTGTGTCTCTGCCTTGTCAGTATTCTCTGTGTCTCTGCCTTGTCAGTATTCTCTGTGTCTCTGCCTTGTCAGTATTCTCTGTGTCTCTGCCTTGTCAGTATTCTCTGTGTCTCTGCCTTGTCAGTATTCTCTGTGTATCTGCCTTGTCAGTATTCTCTGTGTCTCTGCCTTGTCAGTATTCTCTGTGTCTCTGCCTTGTCAGTATTCTCTGTGTCTCTGCCTTGTCAGTATTCTCTGTGTATCTGCCTTGTCAGTATTCTCTGTGTCTCTGCCTTGTCAGTATTCTCTGTGTATCTGCCTTGTCAGTATTCTCTGTGTCTCTGCCTCACTGTAGGACTGGAGAGATTGAGAGTAATGTTGCTTGTCATCCTTCTCCCTCTCCCATCATTCTCCCTCTCCTCCCCTCTCCCTCTCCTCCCCTCTCATTCTCCCTCTCCTCCCCTCTCCCTCTCCTCCCCTCTCCCTCTCCTCCCCTCTCCCATCATTCTCCCTCTCCTCCCCTCTCATTCTCCCTCTCCTCCCCTCTCATTCTCCCTCTCCTCCCCTCTCCCATCATTCTCCCTCTCCTCCCCTCTCATTCTCCCTCTCCCTCTCCTCCCCTCTCCCTCTCCTCCCCTCTCCCATCATTCTCCCTCTCCTCCCCTCTCATTCTCCCTCTCCCTCTCCTCCCCTCTCCCTCTCCTCCCCTCTCCCATCATTCTCCCTCTCCTCCCCTCTCATTCTCCCTCTCCTCCCCTCTCATTCTCCCTCTCCTCCCCTCTCATTCTCCCTCCCATCATTCTCCCTCTCCTCCCCTCTCCCTCTCCTCCCCTCTCCCTCTCCTCCCCTCTCATTCTCCCTCCCTCTCCTCCCCTCTCCCATCATTCTCCCTCTCCTCCCCTCTCATTCTCCCTCTCCTCCCCTCTCATTCTCCCTCTCCTCCCCTCTCCCTCTCCTCCCCTCTCCCATCATTCTCCCTCTCCTCCCCTCTCATTCTCCCTCTCCTCCCCTCCTCCCCTCCTATCCTCCCTCTCCTCCCCTCCTCAGTAGTATTGAGGGGTAAGGGGGCCTGGAGAATGACAGAGAGCTCTCTGTCAGACAGCATTCTGAAACGGACGCATCAATAAATAAATTGTTTGATGTGGTGCATTGAGACGTGCTGTGTCTGTCTGTCTGTCTGTCTGTCTGTCAACGCTTATACATTGTAGTGTCTGTCTGTCTGTCTGTCTGTCAACGCTTATACATTGTAGTGTCTGTCTGTCTGTCTGTCTGTCTGTCTGTCAACGCTTATACATTGTAGTGTCTGTCTGTCTGTCTGACAACGCTTATACATTGTAGTGTCTGTCTGTCTGTCTGTCAACGCTTATACATTGTAGTGTCTGTCTGTCTGTCTGTCAACGCTTATACATTGTAGTGTCTGTCTGTCTGTCTGTCAACGCTTATACATTGTAGTGTCTGTCTGTCAACGCTTATACATTGTAGTGTCTGTCTGTCTGTCTGTCTGACAACGCTTATACATTGTAGTGTCTGTCTGTCTGTCAACGCTTATACATTGTAGTGTCTGTCTGTCTGTCTGTCAACGCTTATACATTGTAGTGTCTGTCTGTCTGTCTGTCAACGCTTATACATTGTAGTGTCTGTCTGTCTGTCAACGCTTATACATTGTAGTGTCTGTCTGTCTGTCTGTCAACGCTTATACATTGTAGTGTCTGTCTGTCTGTCTGTCAACGCTTATACATTGTAGTGTCTGTCTGTCTGTCAACGCTTATACATTGTAGTGTCTGTCTGTCAACGCTTATACATTGTAGTGTCTGTCTGTCTGTCTGTCTGTCTGTCAACGCTTATACATTGTAGTGTGTGTGTGTGTGTGTGCGTGCGTGCGTCTGTCTGTCTGTCTGTCAATGCTTATACATTGTAGGACATGTTCTACCAGAAGTCCCCACAAGGACATTAAAAAAAACCAAAATCTGCCCGACTGGGGACATTTTGTTGGTCCCCACAAGGTCAAATGCAGTTTCTAGGGGGTTTAGTGTTAAGGTTAGAATTAGGTCAGGGGTTAGGGAACATAGGATTTTTAATGGGACTGAATTGTGTGTCCCCACAAGGTTAGTTATACAACACTCAGTGTATACATGGAGTGTTTCTACACCAGTGTTCCAGCACATTCACTCAATCCCCTGTTTGTTCCCGGGGACAAACACTTTGAACACCTCTCTCTCTCTCTCTCTCTCTCTCTCTCTCTCTCTCTCTCTCTCTCTCTCTCTCTCTCTCTCTGCTCTCTCTCTCTCTCTCTCTCTGCTCTCTCACTTCAATTCAAGGGCTTTCTTGGCATGGGAAACATATGTTAACATTGCCAAACCAAGTGAAATAGATAATATACAAAATTGAAATAAACAATAAAAATGAACAGTAAACATTACACTCATAGAAGTTCCAAAAGAATAAAGACATTTCAAATGTCATATTATGTATATATATACAGTGATGTTACGATGTGCAAATAGTTAAAGTACGAAAAGGGAAAATAAATAAACATAAATATGGGTTGTATTTACAATGGTTGTTTTAATGGCACCACACTGCCAGGTCTCCTCCCTATAGCGCATCTCATCATTGTTGGTGATCAGGCCTACCACTGTTGTGTCGTCAGCAAACGTAATGATGGTGTTGGAGTCGTGTTTGGCCACGCAGTCGTGGGTGAACAGGGAGTACAGGAGGGGACAGAGCACACACCCCTGAGGGGCCCCCGTGTTGAGGATCAGTGAAGCAGATGTGTTGTTGCCACCTGGGGGCAGGAAGTCCAGGATCCATTTGTAGGTCATACATTTGGCAGGAAGTGCTGCTCAGTTTCCACCTAATTTGGTGGGCAGTGTGCACATAGCCTGTCTTCTCTTGAGAGCCAGGTCTGCCTAGGGCGGCCTTTCTCAATAGCAAGGCTATGCTCACTGATTCTGTACATAGTCAAAGATTTCCTTAATTTTGGGTCAGTCACAGTGTTGCTGTCCTGGGGCTCTGTGGAGTCTGTTTGTGTTTGTGAACAGAGCCCCAGGACCAGCTTGCCTTAGGGAACTCTTCTCCAGGTTCATCTCTCTGTAGGTGATGGCTTTGTTATGGAAGGTTTGGGAATCGCTTCCTTTTAGGTGGTTGTAGAATTTAACGTCTCTTTTCTGGATTCTGATAATTAGCGGGTATCAGCCTGATTCTGCTCTGCATGCATTATTTGATGTTTTACGTTGTACACAAAGGATATTTTTTACAGAATTCTGCATGCAGAGTCTCAATTTGTCCCATGTTGTGAATTCTTGGTTGGTGAGCGGACCCCAGACCTCACAACCATAAAGGGCAATGGGTTCTATAACTGATTCAAGTATTTTTTAGCCGGATCCTAATTGGTATGTCGAATTCTATGTTCCTTTTGATGGCATAGAAGGCCCTTCTTGCATTGTATCTCAAATCGTTCGCAGCTTTGTGGAAGTTACCTGTGGCACTGATGTTTAGGCCGAGGTATGTGTAGTTTTTTTGTGTGCTCTGGGGCAACGGTGTCTAGATGGAATTTGTATTTGTTGTCCTGACAACTGGAGTTGGTTAAAGTATCAGAAAGATGACCTGTAGCCTCTCGCTCAAACTTTCTGTTTCTTGTTAGCAGATTCGTGGTTGTCAATTTTTGGTTCTAGCAATGGCAAGCCAGGCTTCAAAGGACTCATACCTTCAGAAATTAGTGAATAAAGTATGTGCTCGCTGACGCATTCAGTCTCATTTGGGCAGAGCACTGCTCTCTTTGTGAATGCTGAAACATCCCCTAGACAGGTTGTGTGTGTTCATGTGTGTTTGTCTGTGTGTGTGCTCAATGAAACCTTGTTCTGCCAGAGTCGAGGCATTTCCTCTCACACGTTAGTTTGACTATCCTTGTGGTGACCAAACAATTGATTCCCATTCCAAATCCTATTTTCCCAAACCCCTAAACTTAACCGCTACCGCTTTCAAGGAGCGGGAGACTAATCCGGACGCTTATAAGAAATCCCGCTATGCCCTCAGACGAACCATCAAACAAGCAAAGTGTCAATACAGGATTAAGACTGAATCCTACTACACCGGCTCTGACGCTCGTTGGATGTGGCAGGGCTTGAAAACGATTACGGACTACAAAGGGAAACCCAGACGCGAGCTGCCCAGTGACGCAACCCTACCAGACGAGCTAAATGCCTTTTATGCTCGCTTCGAGGAAAGCAACACTGAAGCATGCACAAGAGCACCAGCTGTTCTGGATGACTGTGTGATAACGCTCTCGGTAGCCAATGTGAACAAAACCTTTAAACAGGTCAACATTTACATTTTTTATTTCACCTTTATTTAACCAGTTGAGAACAAGTTCTCATTTACAACTGCGACCAGGCAAAGATAAAGCAAAGCAGTGCGACACAAACAACAAAACAGAGTTACACATGGAATAAACAAGCGTACAGTCAATAACACAATAGAAAAAAAGTATATGTACAGTGTGTGCAAATGAGGTAAGATTAGGGAGGTATGGCAATAAATAGGCCGTAGTGGCGAAGTAATTGCAATTTAGCAATTAAACACTGTAGTGATAGATGTGCAGAAGATGTATGTGCAAGTAGAGATACTGGGATGCACGCCAAAACAGTAGTGTCCTTTCATGAGCCACTTGGAAGAACTTCAATTTCTTGTTCGTTTTTTCCAAAAACAAGCCTTAAACCATTTCTAAAGACTGTTGACATCTAGTGGAAGCCATAGGAACTGCAATCTGGGAGCTAATTCCTTCTATAGTCAATAGCAAGTAGTTAGTTTAGAAACTTCAGAGTGTTTTCTATCCCAAACTACCAATTATATGCATATCCTAGCCTCTGGGCCTGAGTAACAGGCTCGTCAGACAGACAAAATTCAGGATACTAGCCCAGAGAGGTTAACACAGTGTCCAAAGAAGGGCCAGAAGTATACAGAATGGTGTTGTCTGCGTGGAGGTGGATCAGAGACTCACCAGCAGCAAGAGCGACATCATTGATGTATACAGAGAAAAGAGTCGGCCCGAGAATTGAACCCTGTGGCACCCCCATAGAGACTGCCAGAGGTCCGGACAACAGGCCCTCCGATTTGACACACTGAACTCTGTCTGAGAAGTAGTTGGTGAACCAGGCGAGGCAGTCATTTGAGAAACCAAGGCTGTTGAGTCTGCCGATAAGAATGTGGTGATTGACAGAGTTGAAAGCCTTGGCCAGGTCGATGAATACGGCTGCACAGTATTGTCTTTTATCGATGGCGGTTATGATATCGTTTAGGACCTTGAGCGTGGCTGAGGTGCACCCATGACCAGCTCAGAAACCAGATTGCACAGCGGAGAAGGTACAGTGGGATTCGAAATGGTCGGTGATCTGTTTGTTAACTTGGCTTTCGAAGACCTTAGAAAGGCAGGGTTGGTTAGAAATAGGTCTGTAACAGTTTGGGTCTAGAGTGTCTCCCCCTTTGAAGAGGGGGATGACTGCAGCAGCTTTCCAATCTTTGGGGATCTCAGACGATACGAAAGAGAGGTTGAACAGGCTAGTAATAGGGGTTGCAACAAAGCCGCTGGGCCAGATGGATTACCAGGACGTGTACTCAAAGCACACGCGGACCAACTGTAAACTATCAAGTGTCTTCACTGACATTTTCAATCTCTCCCTGACCAAGTCTGTAATACCTACATGTTTCAAGCAGACCACCATAGTCCCTGTTCCCAAGGAAGCGAAGGTGACCTGCCTAAATGATTACCGCCCCGTGGGACTCGTCGGTAGCCATAAAGTGCTTTGAAAGGCTGGTCATGTCTCACATCAACACCATCCTCCCAGAAACCCTAGACCCACTCCAATTCGCATACCGCCCCAAAAGATCCACAGATGACGCAATCTCAATCGCACTCCACACTGCCCTTTCTCACCTGGACAAAAGGAACACCTATGTGAGAATGCTGTTCATTGACTACAGCTCAGCGTTCAACACCATAGTGCCCACGAAGCTCATCACTAGGCTAAGGACCCTGGGACTAAACACCTCCCTCTGCAACTGGATCCTGGACTTCCTGACGGGCCGCCCCCAGGTGGTAAGAGTAGGCAACAACACGTCTGCCACACTGATCGTCAACACTGGAGCCCTCAGGGGTGCGTGCTCAGTCCTCTCCTGTACTCCCTGTTCACCCACAACTGTGTGGTCAAACACGACTCCAACACCATCATTAAGTTTACTGACGACACAGCAGTGGTAGGCCTGATCACCGACCACAATGACGCGGCCTATAGGGAGGAGGTCAGAGAACTGGCAGTGTGGTGCCAGGACAACAACCTCTCCCTCAATGTTACATTTATTTTTTTAACCTTTATTTAACTAGGCAAGTCAGTTAAGAACAAATTCTTATTTTCAATGACGGCCTAGGAACAGTGGGTTAACTGCCTTGTTCAGGTGCAGAGCGACAGATTTTTACTTTGTCAGCTCGGGGATTCGATCTTGCAACCTTCCGGTTACTAGTCCAACGCTCTAACCACCACTAGGCTACTTGCCGCCCCAAAGCAAGACAAAGGAGCTGATCGTAATCTACAGGAAAAGGCGGGCCAAACAGGCCCCCATAAACATCGACGGGGCTGTAGTGGAGCGGGTCGAGAGTTTCAAGTTGTTTGGTGTCCACATCACCAACGAACTATCATGGTCCAAACATACCAAGACAGTCGTGAAGAGGGCACGACAGAACCTATTCCCCATCAGGTGATTGAAAAGATTTGGCATGGGTCCTCAGATCCTCAAAGGTTTCTACAGCTGCACCATCGAGAACATCCTGACCGGTTGCATCACCACCTGGTTTGGCAACCGCTCGGCATCTGACCATAAGGCGCTACAGAGGGTAGTGCGAACGGCCCAGTACATCACTGGGGCCAAGCTTCCTGCCATATATAATAGGCGGTGTGAGAGGAAAGCCCATAAAATTGTCAGAGACATCAGTCATCCAAGTTATAGACTGTTTTCTCTGCTACCGCACGGCAAGCGGTACCAGAGCGCCAAGTCTAGGAAGGCTCCTCAACAGCTTCCAAAAGGCTCCTCAACAGCTTCTACCCCCAGGCCATAACAGTTCATAAAATCGCCACCGTACAATTTACATTCCCCCTCTTGTACACTGCTGCTACTCGCTGTTTATTTGTTAACTATGCACAGTAATTTCGCCCCCACCTACATGTACAGATTACCTTAACTAGCCTGTACCTCTGCACACTGACTCGGTACCGGTGCCCCCTTTGTATAGCCTCGTTATTCTTATTGTGTTACTTTTTATTGTTTCTTTTTATTTTAGTCTACTTGGTAAAAATGTTCTTCTTCTTGAACTGCACTGTTGGTTAAGGGCTTGTATGTAAGCATTTCACGGTAAAGTCTACACTTGTTGTATTCGGAGCATGTTTTTTTTTCCTTGTTTTACTGTCCTTGTGAGGACAACCCCACAAGGACAGTAAAACCAAAAACACACACCCTCCACCCACAAGATCAGGAGCCCTGGCTCCACTGTAGAGGAAATTGAATCACCCTGCTACACGTTGCTCTAGATTCACCCTGCTACACGTTGCTCTAGATTCACCCTGCTACACGTTGCTCTAGATTCACCCTGCTACACGTTGCTCTAGAATCACCCTGCTACACGTTGCTCTAGATTCACCCTGCTACACGTTGCTCTAGAATCACCCTGCTACACGTTGCTCTAGATTCACCCTGCTACACGTTGCTCTAGAATCACCCTGCTACACGTTTCTCTAGAATCACCCTGCTACACGTTGCTCTAGATTCACCCTGCTACACGTTGCTCTAGATTCACCCTGCTACACGTTGCTCTAGAATCACCCTGCTACACGTTGCTCTAGATTCACCCTGCTACACGTTGCTCTAGATTCACCCTGCTACACGTTGCTCTAGAATCACCTTGCTACACGTTGCTCTAGAATCACCCTGCTACAGGTCTGGATGACAGGTCTAGATGTGTGACAGGTCTGGATGTGTGACAGGTTTGGTGACAGTTGTACTCATTTCTGTTCTATTTAAAGTTGTCTTTGTCCTGAATGGCAGTATTCCACGGCCCGTAAGGCCCTGTTGTAAAGTAATGCACTTTATATGTAATTCTGTCTTACTATCCAGGTCTGTACCCAAACAATTTGAACTTTTACTTTTAAAAATCCACCTTTCTAGAAACAAGTCTCTCACTGTTGCCGCTTGCTATAGACCACCCTCTGCCCCCAGCTGTGCCCTGGACACCATATGTGAACTGATTGCCCCCCATCTATCTTCAGAGCTCGTGCTGCTAGGTGACCTAAACTGGGACATGCTTAACACCCAGGCCATCCTACAATCTAAGCTTGATGCCCTCAACCTCACACAAATCATCAATGAACCTACTAGGTACAACCCCAAAGCCGTAAACACGGGCACCCTCATAGATGTCATCCTAACTAACTTGCCCTCCAAATACACCTCTACTGTTTTCAACCAAGATCTCAGCGATCACTGCCTCATTGCCTGCATCCGTAATGGGTTTGCGGTCAAAAGATCTCCCCTCATAACTGTCAAACGCTCCCTAAAACACTTCTGCGAGCAGGCCTTTCTAATCGACCTGGCCCGGGTATCCTGGAAGGATATTGACCTCATCCCGTCAGTAGAGGATGCCTGGTTGTTCTTTAAAAGTGCCTTCCTCACCATCTTAAATAAGCATGCCCCATTCAAGAAATGTAGAACCAGGAACAGATATAGCCCTTGGTTCACTCCAGACCTGACTGCCCTTGACCAGCACAAAAACATCCTGTGGCGTTCTGCATTAGCATCGAACAGCCCCCGTGATATGCAACTTTTCAGGGAAGTCAGGAACCAATATACACTGGCAGTTAGGAAAGCCAAGGCTAGCTTTTTCAAGCAGAAATGTGCTTCCTGTAACACAAACTCAAAAAAGTTCTGGGACACTGTAAAGTCCATGGAGAATAAGAGCACCTCCTCCCAGCTGCCCACTGCACTGAGGCAAGGAAACACTGTCACCACCGATAAATCCACAATAATTGATAATTTCAATAAGCATTTTTCTACGGCTGGCCATGCTTTCCACCTGGCTACCCCTACCCCGGTCAACTGCCCTGCACCCCCCCTCAGTAACTCGCCAAAGCCTCCCCCATTTCTCCTTCTCCCAAATCCAGTTAGCTGATGTTCTGAAAGAGCTGCAAAATCTGGACCCCTACAAATCAGCCAGGCTAGACAATCTGGACCCTTTCTTTCTAAAATTATCTGCCGAAATTGTTGCGACCCTTATTACTAGCCTGTTCAACCTCTAATTCGTGTCGTCTGAGATTCCCAAAGACTGGAAAGCAGCTGCGGTTATCCCCCTCTTCAGAGGGGGAGACACTCTTGACCCAAACTGCTACAGACCTATATCTATCCTACCCTGCCTTTCTAAGGTCTTTGAAAGCCAGCTTAACAAACAGATTACCGATCATTTCGAATCCCACCGTACCTTCTCTTCTATGCAATCTGGTTCCAGAGCTGGTCATGGGTGCACCTCAGCACACTCAAGGTCCTAAATGATATCATAACCGCCATCAATAAGAGACATTACTGTGCAGCCGTATTCATTGATCTGGCCAAGGCTTTCAACTCTGTCAATCACCACATCCTTATCGGCAGACTCGACAGCCTTGGTTTCTCAAATGATTGCCTCGCATGGTTCACCAACTACTTCTCCGACAGAGTTCAGTGTGTCAAATCGGAGGGCCTGTTGTTCGGACCTCTGGCAGTCTCTATGGGGGGTCCCACAGGATTCAATTCTCGGGCCGACTCTTTTCTCTGTATACATCAATGATGTCGCTCTTGCTGCTGGTGAGTCTCTGATCCACCTCTACGCAGACGACACCATTCTGTATATTTCTGACCCTTCTCTGGACACTGTTAACTAACCTCTAGACGAGCTTCAATGCCATACAACTCTCCTTCCGTAGCCTCCAACTGCTCTTAAACGCAAGTAAAACTAAATGCATGCTCTTCAACTGATCGCTGCCCGCACCTGTCCCCCCGTCCAGCATCACTACTCTGGACGGTTCTGTCTTAGATTATGTGGACAACTACAAATATCTAGGTGTCTGGTTAGACTGTAAACTCTCCTTCCAGACTCACATCAAACATCTCCAAATCCAAAATTAAATCTAGAATTGGCTTCCTATTTCACAACAAAGCATCCTTCACTCATGCTGCCAAACATACCCTCGTAAAACTGACCATCCTACCGATCCTCGATTTCGGTGATGTCATTTACAAAATAGCCTCCAATACTCTACTCAACAATTTGAATGCAGTCTATCACAGTGCCATCCGCTTTGTCACCAAAGCCCCATATACTACCCACCACTGCGACCTGTATGCTCTAGTCGGCTGGCCCTCGCTACATACTCGTCGCCAGACCCACTGGCTCCAGGTCATCTACAAGTCCCTGCTAGGTAAAGCCCCGCCTTATCTCAGGTCGCTGGTCACCATAGCAGCACCAACCCGTAGCATGCGCTCAAGCAGGTATATCTCACTGGTCACCCCCAAAGCCAATTCCTCTTTTGGCCAACTTTCCTTCCAGTTCTCTGCTGCCAATGACTGGAATGAACTACAAAAATCGTTGAAACTGGAGACACTTATCTCCCTCACTAGTTTTAAGCACCAGCTGTCAGAGCAGCACACAGACCACTGTACCTGTTTATAGCCCATCTGTAAATAGCTCAACCAACTACCTCATCCCCTACCATATTTTTTTATTTATTTATCTTGTTCCTTTGCACCCCAGTTTTTCTACATTGCACATTCATCTACTGCACATCTACCATTCCAGTGTTTAAATGCGATATTGTAATTACTTTGCCACCATGGCCTATTTATTGCCTTATCTTCCTTATCCTACCTCATTTGCACTCTTTGTATATAGATTTGTTTTTTCTACTGTATTATTGACTGTATGTTTGTTTATTCCATGTGTAACTCTGTGTTGTTGTATGTGTCGAACTGCTTTGCTTTATCTTGGCCAGGTCGCAGTTGTAAATGAGAACTTGTTCTCAACTTGCCTACCTGGTTAAATAAAGGTTAAATAAAAATGTAATTAAATTGGGTGCCATTTGGGACGCACAATGTTTATCGGGATTGTTACGAAATGGTCTATCTTCTCTTTCTTCTTTGTCACTGGAGTCTCTCCTCCTCTTCCTCACAGCAACTTCTCCGTGAGATGCAGCAGATGGCTAGCCGGCCGTTCGCCACCATCAACGTTGCCTTGGAAACGGACGAGGAGCCGCCCGACCTGATTGGTGGAAATGTCAAGGTGAGTGTGACATCAGACTGTGACATCATTGTTCTGTCAGCCAATCCCTTTCCCCCTAGCCACTCCCATTTACATGTTAGTCATTCAGCTAACGCTCTTACCCAGAGAGACTCCCATTTAGTGAGTCATTCAGCTTTGGTTGGACAACCACATATCTCAGTCATAGGAAGTACCTTAATAAAGGAGAGATGGTAGGAAAAGACAAGTGCAAATAAGGCTGAGATGTCTTTAAGATATTGTGTGAAGAGGAAGGGTTTCAGATGTCTTTAAGATATTGTGTGAAGAGGTAGGGTTTCAGATGTCTAAGATACTTTGTGAAGAGGAAGGGTTTCAGATGTCTTTAAGATACTGTGTGAAGAGGAAGGGTTTCAGATGTCTTTAAGATACTGTGTGAAGAGGAAGGGTTTCAGATGTCTTTAAGATACTGTGTGAAGAGGAAGGGTTTCAGATGTCTTTAAGATATTGTGTGAAGAGGTAGGGTTTCAGATGTCTTTAAGATACTGTGTGAAGAGGAAGGGTTTCAGATGTCTTTAAGATACTGTGTGTGAAGAGGTAGGGTTTCAGATGTCTTTAAGATACTGTGTGAAGAGGAAGGGTTTCAGATGTCTTTAAGATACTGTGTGAAGAGGAAGGGTTTCAGATGTCTTTAAGATACTGTGTGAAGAGGAAGGGTTTCAGATGTCTTTAAGATACTGTGTGAAGAGGAAGGGTTTCAGATGTCTTTAAGATACTGTGTGAAGAGGAAGGGTTTCAGATGTCTTTAAGATACTGTGTGAAGAGGAAGGGTTTCAGATGTCTTTAAGATATTGTGTGAAGAGGTAGGGTTTCAGATGTCTAAGATACTTTGTGAAGAGGAAGGGTTTCAGATGTCTTTAAGATACTGTGTGAAGAGGAAGGGTTTCAGATGTCTTTAAGATACTGTGTGAAGAGGAAGGGTTTCAGATGTCTTTAAGATACTGTGTGAAGAGGAAGGGTTTCAGATGTCTTTAAGATACTGTGTGAAGAGGAAGGGTTTCAGATGTCTTTAAGATACTGTGTGAAGAGGAAGGGTTTCAGATGTCTTTAAGATACTGTGTGAAGAGGAAGGGTTTCAGATGTCTTTAAGATACTGTGTGAAGAGGAAGGGTTTCAGATGTCTTTAAGATACTGTGTGAAGAGGAAGGGTTTCAGATGTCTTTAAGATACTGTGTGAAGAGGAAGGGTTTCAGATGTCTTTAAGATACTGTGTGAAGAGGAAGGGTTTCAGATGTCTTTAAGATACTGTGTGAAGAGGAAGGGTTTCAGATGTCTTTAAGATACTGTGTGAAGAGGAAGGGTTTCAGATGTCTTTAAGATACTGTGTGAAGAGGAAGGGTTTCAGATGTCTTTAAGATACTGTGTGAAGAGGAAGGGTTTCAGATGTCTTTAAGATACTGTGTGAAGAGGAAGGGTTTCAGATGTCTTTAAGATACTGTGTGAAGAGGAAGGGTTTCAGATGTCTTTAAGATACTGTGTGAAGAGGAAGGGTTTCAGATGTCTTTAAGATACTGTGTGAAGAGGAAGGGTTTCAGATGTCTTTAAGATACTGTGTGAAGAGGAAGGGTTTCAGATGTCTTTAAGATACTGTGTGAAGAGGAAGGGTTTCAGATGTCTTTAAGATACTGTGTGAAGAGGAAGGGTTTCAGATGTCTTTAAGATACTGTGTGAAGAGGAAGGGTTTCAGATGTCTTTAAGATACTGTGTGAAGAGGAAGGGTTTCAGATGTCTTTAAGATACTGTGTGAAGAGGAAGGGTTTCAGATGTCTTTAAGATACTGTGTGAAGAGGAAGGGTTTCAGATGTCTTTAAGATACTGTGTGAAGAGGAAGGGTTTCAGATGTCTTTAAGATACTGTGTGAAGAGGAAGGGTTTCAGATGTCTTAAGATACTGTGTGAAGAGGAAGGGTTTCAGATGTCTTTAAGATACTGTGTGAAGAGGAAGGGTTTCAGATGTCTTTAAGATACTGTGTGAAGAGGAAGGGTTTCAGATGTCTTTAAGATACTGTGTGAAGAGGAAGGGTTTCAGATGTCTTTAAGATACTGTGTGAAGAGGAAGGGTTTCAGATGTCTTTAAGATACTGTGTGAAGAGGAAGGGTTTCAGATGTCTTTAAGATACTGTGTGAAGAGGAAGGGTTTCAGATGTCTTTAAGATACTGTGTGAAGAGGAAGGGTTTCAGATGTCTTTAAGATACTGTGTGAAGAGGAAGGGTTTCAGATGTCTTTAAGATACTGTGTGAAGAGGAAGGGTTTCAGATGTCTTTAAGATACTGTGTGAAGAGGAAGGGTTTCAGATGTCTTTAAGATACTGTGTGAAGAGGAAGGGTTTCAGATGTCTTTAAGATACTGTGTGAAGAGGAAGGGTTTCAGATGTCTTTAAGATACTGTGTGAAGAGGAAGGGTTTCAGATGTCTTTAAGATACTGTGTGAAGAGGAAGGGTTTCAGATGTCTTTAAGATACTGTGTGAAGAGGAAGGGTTTCAGATGTCTTTAAGATACTGTGTGAAGAGGAAGGGTTTCAGATGTCTTTAAGATACTGTGTGAAGAGGAAGGGTTTCAGATGTCTTTAAGATACTGTGTGAAGAGGAAGGGTTTCAGATGTCTTTAAGATACTGTGTGAAGAGGAAGGGTTTCAGATGTCTTTAAGATACTGTGTGAAGAGGAAGGGTTTCAGATGTCTTTAAGATACTGTGTGAAGAGGAAGGGTTTCAGATGTCTTTAAGATACTGTGTGAAGAGGAAGGGTTTCAGATGTCTTTAAGATACTGTGTGAAGAGGAAGGGTTTCAGATGTCTTTAAGATACTGTGTGAAGAGGAAGGGTTTCAGATGTCTTTAAGATACTGTGTGAAGAGGAAGGGTTTCAGATGTCTTTAAGATACTGTGTGAAGAGGAAGGGTTTCAGATGTCTTTAAGATACTGTGTGAAGAGGAAGGGTTTCAGATGTCTTTAAGATACTGTGTGAAGAGGAAGGGTTTCAGATGTCTTTAAGATACTGTGTGAAGAGGAAGGGTTTCAGATGTCTTTAAGATACTGTGTGAAGAGGAAGGTTTCAGATGTCTTTAAGATACTGTGTGAAGAGGAAGGGTTTCAGATGTCTTTAAGATACTGTGTGAAGAGGAAGGGTTTCAGATGTCTTTAAGATACTGTGTGAAGAGGAAGGGTTTCAGATGTCTTTAAGATACTGTGTGAAGAGGAAGGGTTTCAGATGTCTTTAAGATACTGTGTGAAGAGGAAGGGTTTCAGATGTCTTTAAGATACTGTGTGAAGAGGAAGGGTTTCAGATGTCTTTAAGATACTGTGTGAAGAGGAAGGGTTTCAGATGTCTTTAAGATACTGTGTGAAGAGGAAGGGTTTCAGATGTCTTTAAGATACTGTGTGAAGAGGAAGGGTTTCAGATGTCTTTAAGATACTGTGTGAAGAGGAAGGGTTTCAGATGTCTTTAAGATACTGTGTGAAGAGGAAGGGTTTCAGATGTCTTTAAGATACTGTGTGAAGAGGAAGGGTTTCAGATGTCTTTAAGATACTGTGTGAAGAGGAAGGGTTTCA
This sequence comes from Brachymystax lenok tsinlingensis, assembly GCA_030435695.1. Classification (NCBI taxonomy): domain Eukaryota; kingdom Metazoa; phylum Chordata; class Actinopteri; order Salmoniformes; family Salmonidae; genus Brachymystax; species Brachymystax lenok. Next base: position 44,587,222 of record CM059786.1, on the reverse strand, counting down.
GATGTCTTTAAGATACTGTGTGAAGAGGAAGGGTTTCAGATGTCTTTAAGATACTGTGTGAAGAGGAAGGGTTTCAGATGTCTTTAAGATACTGTGTGAAGAGGAAGGGTTTCAGATGTCTTTAAGATACTGTGTGAAGAGGAAGGGTTTCAGATGTCTTTAAGATACTGTGTGAAGAGGAAGGGTTTCAGATGTCTTTAAGATACTGTGTGAAGAGGAAGGGTTTCAGATGTCTTTAAGATACTGTGTGAAGAGGAAGGGTTTCAGATGTCTTTAAGATACTGTGTGAAGAGGAAGGGTTTCAGATGTCTTTAAGATACTGTGTGAAGAGGAAGGGTTTCAGATGTCTTTAAGATACTGTGTGAAGAGGAAGGGTTTCAGATGTCTTTAAGATACTGTGTGAAGAGGAAGGGTTTCAGATGTCTTTAAGATACTGTGTGAAGAGGAAGGGTTTCAGATGTCTTTAAGATACTGTGTGAAGAGGAAGGGTTTCAGATGTCTTTAAGATACTGTGTGAAGAGGAAGGGTTTCAGATGTCTTTAAGATACTGTGTGAAGAGGAAGGGTTTCAGATGTCTTTAAGATACTGTGTGAAGAGGAAGGGTTTCAGATGTCTTTAAGATACTGTGTGAAGAGGAAGGGTTTCAGATGTCTTTAAGATACTGTGTGAAGAGGAAGGGTTTCAGATGTCTTTAAGATACTGTGTGAAGAGGAAGGGTTTCAGATGTCTTTAAGATACTGTGTGAAGAGGAAGGGTTTCAGATGTCTTTAAGATACTGTGTGAAGAGGAAGGGTTTCAGATGTCTTTAAGATACTGTGTGAAGAGGAAGGGTTTCAGATGTCTTTAAGATACTGTGTGAAGAGGAAGGGTTTCAGATGTCTTTAAGATACTGTGTGAAGAGGAAGGGTTTCAGATGTCTTTAAGATACTGTGTGAAGAGGAAGGGTTTCAGATGTCTTTAAGATACTGTGTGAAGAGGAAGGGTTTCAGATGTCTTTAAGATACTGTGTGAAGAGGAAGGGTTTCAGATGTCTTTAAGATACTGTGTGAAGAGGAAGGGTTTCAGATGTCTTTAAGATACTGTGTGAAGAGGAAGGGTTTCAGATGTCTTTAAGATACTGTGTGAAGAGGAAAGGGTTTCAGATGTCTTTAAGATACTGTGTGAAGAGGAAGGGTTTCAGATGTCTTTAAGATACTGTGTGAAGAGGAAGGGTTTCAGATGTCTTTAAGATACTGTGTGAAGAGGAAGGGTTTCAGATGTCTTTAAGATACTGTGTGAAGAGGAAGGGTTTCAGATGTCTTTAAGATACTGTGTGAAGAGGAAGGGTTTCAGATGTCTTTAAGATACTGTGTGAAGAGGAAGGGTTTCAGATGTCTTTAAGATACTGTGTGAAGAGGAAGGGTTTCAGATGTCTTTAAGATACTGTGTGAAGAGGAAGGGTTTCAGATGTCTTTAAGATACTGTGTGAAGAGGAAGGGTTTCAGATGTCTTTAAGATACTGTGTGAAGAGGAAGGGTTTCAGATGTCTTAAGATACTGTGTGAAGAGGAAGGGTTTCAGATGTCTTTAAGATACTGTGTGAAGAGGAAGGGTTTCAGATGTCTTTAAGATACTGTGTGAAGAGGAAGGGTTTCAGATGTCTTTAAGATACTGTGTGAAGAGGAAGGGTTTCAGATGTCTTTAAGATACTGTGTGAAGAGGAAGGGTTTCAGATGTCTTTAAGATACTGTGTGAAGAGGAAGGGTTTCAGATGTCTTTAAGATACTGTGTGAAGAGGAAGGGTTTCAGATGTCTTTAAGATACTGTGTGAAGAGGAAGGGTTTCAGATGTCTTTAAGATACTGTGTGAAGAGGAAGGGTTTCAGATGTCTTTAAGATACTGTGTGAAGAGGAAGGGTTTCAGATGTCTTTAAGATACTGTGTGAAGAGGAAGGGTTTCAGATGTCTTTAAGATACTGTGTGAAGAGGAAGGGTTTCAGATGTCTTTAAGATACTGTGTGAAGAGGAAGGGTTTCAGATGTCTTTAAGATACTGTGTGAAGAGGAAGGGTTTCAGATGTCTTTAAGATACTGTGTGAAGAGGAAGGGTTTCAGATGTCTTTAAGATACTGTGTGAAGAGGAAGGGTTTCAGATGTCTTTAAGATACTGTGTGAAGAGGAAGGGTTTCAGATGTCTTTAAGATACTGTGTGAAGAGGAAGGGTTTCAGATGTCTTTAAGATACTGTGTGAAGAGGAAGGAGTTTCAGATGTCTTTAAGATACTGTGTGAAGAGGAAGGGTTTCAGATGTCTTTAAGATACTGTGTGAAGAGGAAGGGTTTCAGATGTCTTTAAGATACTGTGTGAAGAGGAAGGGTTTCAGATGTCTTTAAGATACTGTGTGAAGAGGAAGGGTTTCAGATGTCTTTAAGATACTGTGTGAAGAGGAAGGGTTTCAGATGTCTTTAAGATACTGTGTGAAGAGGAAGGGTTTCAGATGTCTTTAAGATACTGTGTGAAGAGGAAGGGTTTCAGATGTCTTTAAGATACTGTGTGAAGAGGAAGGGTTTCAGATGTCTTTAAGATACTGTGTGAAGAGGAAGGGTTTCAGATGTCTTTAAGATACTGTGTGAAGAGGAAGGGTTTCAGATGTCTTTAAGATACTGTGTGAAGAGGAAGGGTTTCAGATGTCTTTAAGATACTGTGTGAAGAGGAAGGGTTTCAGATGTCTTTAAGATACTGTGTGAAGAGGAAGGGTTTCAGATGTCTTTAAGATACTGTGTGAAGAGGAAGGGTTTCAGATGTCTTTAAGATACTGTGTGAAGAGGAAGGGTTTCAGATGTCTTTAAGATACTGTGTGAAGAGGAAGGAGTTTCAGATGTCTTTAAGATACTGTGTGAAGAGGAAGGGTTTCAGATGTCTTTAAGATACTGTGTGAAGAGGAAGGGTTTCAGATGTCTTTAAGATACTGTGTGAAGAGGAAGGGTTTCAGATGTCTTTAAGATACTGTGTGAAGAGGAAGGGTTTCAGATGTCTTTAAGATACTGTGTGAAGAGGAAGGGTTTCAGATGTCTTTAAGATACTGTGTGAAGAGGAAGGGTTTCAGATGTCTTTAAGATACTGTGTGAAGAGGAAGGGTTTCAGATGTCTTTAAGATACTGTGTGAAGAGGAAGGGTTTCAGATGTCTTTAAGATACTGTGTGAAGAGGAAGGGTTTCAGATGTCTTTAAGATACTGTGTGAAGAGGAAGGGTTTCAGATGTCTTTAAGATACTGTGTGAAGAGGAAGGGTTTCAGATGTCTTTAAGATACTGTGTGAAGAGGAAGGGTTTCAGATGTCTTTAAGATACTGTGTGAAGAGGAAGGGTTTCAGATGTCTTTAAGATACTGTGTGAAGAGGAAGGGTTTCAGATGTCTTTAAGATACTGTGTGAAGAGGAAGGGTTTCAGATGTCTTTAAGATACTGTGTGAAGAGGAAGGGTTTCAGATGTCTTTAAGATACTGTGTGAAGAGGAAGGGTTTCAGATGTCTTTAAGATACTGTGTGAAGAGGAAGGGTTTCAGATGTCTTTAAGATACTGTGTGAAGAGGAAGGGTTTCAGATGTCTTTAAGATACTGTGTGAAGAGGAAGGGTTTCAGATGTCTTTAAGATACTGTGTGAAGAGGAAGGGTTTCAGATGTCTTTAAGATACTGTGTGAAGAGGAAGGGTTTCAGATGTCTTTAAGATACTGTGTGAAGAGGAAGGGTTTCAGATGTCTTTAAGATACTGTGTGAAGAGGAAGGGTTTCAGATGTCTTTAAGATACTGTGTGAAGAGGAAGGGTTTCAGATGTCTTTAAGATACTGTGTGAAGAGGAAGGGTTTCAGATGTCTTTAAGATACTGTGTGAAGAGGAAGGGTTTCAGATGTCTTTAAGATACTGTGTGAAGAGGAAGGGTTTCAGATGTCTTAAGATACTGTGTGAAGAGGAAGGGTTTCAGATGTCTTTAAGATACTGTGTGAAGAGGAAGGGTTTCAGATGTCTTTAAGATACTGTGTGAAGAGGAAGGGTTTCAGATGTCTTTAAGATACTGTGTGAAGAGGAAGGGTTTCAGATGTCTTTAAGATACTGTGTGAAGAGGAAGGGTTTCCAGATGTCTTTAAGATACTGTGTGAAGAGGAAGGGTTTCAGATGTCTTTAAGATACTGTGTGAAGAGGAAGGGTTTCAGATGTCTTTAAGATACTGTGTGAAGAGGAAGGGTTTCAGATGTCTTTAAGATACTGTGTGAAGAGGAAGGGTTTCAGATGTCTTTAAGATACTGTGTGAAGAGGAAGGGTTTCAGATGTCTTAAGATACTGTGTGAAGAGGAAGGGTTTCAGATGTCTTTAAGATACTGTGTGAAGAGGAAGGGTTTCAGATGTCTTTAAGATACTGTGTGAAGAGGAAGGAGTTTCAGATGTCTTTAAGATACTGTGTGAAGAGGAAGGGTTTCAGATGTCTTTAAGATACTGTGTGAAGAGGAAGGGTTTCAGATGTCTTTAAGATACTGTGTGAAGAGGAAGGGTTTCAGATGTCTTTAAGATACTGTGTGAAGAGGAAGGGTTTCAGATGTCTTTAAGATACTGTGTGAAGAGGAAGGGTTTCAGATGTCTTTAAGATACTGTGTGAAGAGGAAGGGTTTCAGATGTCTTTAAGATACTGTGTGAAGAGGAAGGGTTTCAGATGTCTTTAAGATACTGTGTGAAGAGGAAGGGTTTCAGATGTCTTTAAGATACTGTGTGAAGAGGAAGGGTTTCAGATGTCTTTAAGATACTGTGTGAAGAGGAAGGGTTTCAGATGTCTTTAAGATACTGTGTGAAGAGGAAGGGTTTCAGATGTCTTTAAGATACTGTGTGAAGAGGAAGGGTTTCAGATGTCTTTAAGATACTGTGTGAAGAGGAAGGGTTTCAGATGTCTTTAAGATACTGTGTGAAGAGGAAGGGTTTCAGATGTCTTTAAGATACTGTGTGAAGAGGAAGGGTTTCAGATGTCTTTAAGATACTGTGTGAAGAGGAAGGGTTTCAGATGTCTTTAAGATACTGTGTGAAGAGGAAGGGTTTCAGATGTCTTTAAGATACTGTGTGAAGAGGAAGGGTTTCAGATGTCTTTAAGATACTGTGTGAAGAGGAAGGGTTTCAGATGTCTTTAAGATACTGTGTGAAGAGGAAGGGTTTCAGATGTCTTTAAGATACTGTGTGAAGAGGAAGGGTTTCAGATGTCTTTAAGATACTGTGTGAAGAGGAAGGGTTTCAGATGTCTTTAAGATACTGTGTGAAGAGGAAGGGTTTCAGATGTCTTTAAGATACTGTGTGAAGAGGAAGGGTTTCAGATGTCTTTAAGATACTGTGTGAAGAGGAAGGGTTTCAGATGTCTTTAAGATACTGTGTGAAGAGGAAGGGTTTCAGATGTCTTTAAGATACTGTGTGAAGAGGAAGGGTTTCAGATGTCTTTAAGATACTGTGTGAAGAGGAAGGGTTTCAGATGTCTTTAAGATACTGTGTGAAGAGGAAGGGTTTCAGATGTCTTTAAGATACTGTGTGAAGAGGAAGGGTTTCAGATGTCTTTAAGATACTGTGTGAAGAGGAAGGGTTTCAGATGTCTTTAAGATACTGTGTGAAGAGGAAGGGTTTCAGATGTCTTTAAGATACTGTGTGAAGAGGAAGGGTTTCAGATGTCTTTAAGATACTGTGTGAAGAGGAAGGGTTTCAGATGTCTTTAAGATACTGTGTGAAGAGGAAGGGTTTCAGATGTCTTTAAGATACTGTGTGAAGAGGAAGGGTTTCAGATGTCTTTAAGATACTGTGTGAAGAGGAAGGGTTTCAGATGTCTTTAAGATACTGTGTGAAGAGGAAGGGTTTCAGATGTCTTTAAGATACTGTGTGAAGAGGAAGGGTTTCAGATGTCTTTAAGATACTGTGTGAAGAGGAAGGGTTTCAGATGTCTTTAAGATACTGTGTGAAGAGGAAGGGTTTCAGATGTCTTTAAGATACTGTGTGAAGAGGAAGGGTTTCAGATGTCTTTAAGATACTGTGTGAAGAGGAAGGGTTTCAGATGTCTTTAAGATACTGTGTGAAGAGGAAGGGTTTCAGATGTCTTTAAGATACTGTGTGAAGAGGAAGGGTTTCAGATGTCTTTAAGATACTGTGTGAAGAGGAAGGGTTTCAGATGTCTTTAAGATACTGTGTGAAGAGGAAGGGTTTCAGATGTCTTTAAGATACTGTGTGAAGAGGAAGGGTTTCAGATGTCTTTAAGATACTGTGTGAAGAGGAAGGGTTTCAGATGTCTTTAAGATACTGTGTGAAGAGGAAGGGTTTCAGATGTCTTTAAGATACTGTGTGAAGAGGAAGGGTTTCAGATGTCTTTAAGATACTGTGTGAAGAGGAAGGGTTTCAGATGTCTTAAGATACTGTGTGAAGAGGAAGGGTTTCAGATGTCTTTAAGATACTGTGTGAAGAGGAAGGGTTTCAGATGTCTTTAAGATACTGTGTGAAGAGGAAGGGTTTCAGATGTCTTTAAGATACTGTGTGAAGAGGAAGGGTTTCAGATGTCTTTAAGATACTGTGTGAAGAGGAAGGGTTTCAGATGTCTTTAAGATACTGTGTGAAGAGGAAGGGTTTCAGATGTCTTAAGATACTGTGTGAAGAGGAAGGGTTTCAGATGTCTTTAAGATACTGTGTGAAGAGGAAGGGTTTCAGATGTCTTTAAGATACTGTGTGAAGAGGAAGGGTTTCAGATGTCTTTAAGATACTGTGTGAAGAGGAAGGGTTTCAGATGTCTTTAAGATACTGTGTGAAGAGGAAGGGTTTCAGATGTCTTTAAGATACTGTGTGAAGAGGAAGGAGTTTCAGATGTCTTTAAGATACTGTGTGAAGAGGAAGGGTTTCAGATGTCTTTAAGATACTGTGTGAAGAGGAAGGGTTTCAGATGTCTTTAAGATACTGTGTGAAGAGGAAGGGTTTCAGATGTCTTAAGATACTGTGTGAAGAGGAAGGGTTTCAGATGTCTTTAAGATACTGTGTGAAGAGGAAGGGTTTCAGATGTCTTTAAGATACTGTGTGAAGAGGAAGGGTTTCAGATGTCTTTAAGATACTGTGTGAAGAGGAAGGGTTTCAGATGTCTTTAAGATACTGTGTGAAGAGGAAGGGTTTCAGATGTCTTTAAGATACTGTGTGAAGAGGAAGGGTTTCAGATGTCTTTAAGATACTGTGTGAAGAGGAAGGGTTTCAGATGTCTTTAAGATACTGTGTGAAGAGGAAGGGTTTCAGATGTCTTTAAGATACTGTGTGAAGAGGAAGGGTTTCAGATGTCTTTAAGATACTGTGTGAAGAGGAAGGGTTTCAGATGTCTTTAAGATACTGTGTGAAGAGGAAGGGTTTCAGATGTCTTTAAGATACTGTGTGAAGAGGAAGGGTTTCAGATGTCTTTAAGATACTGTGTGAAGAGGAAGGGTTTCAGATGTCTTTAAGATACTGTGTGAAGAGGAAGGGTTTCAGATGTCTTTAAGATACTGTGTGAAGAGGAAGGGTTTCAGATGTCTTTAAGATACTGTGTGAAGAGGAAGGAGTTTCAGATGTCTTTAAGATACTGTGTGAAGAGGAAGGGTTTCAGATGTCTTTAAGATACTGTGTGAAGAGGAAGGGTTTCAGATGTCTTTAAGATACTGTGTGAAGAGGAAGGGTTTCAGATGTCTTTAAGATACTGTGTGAAGAGGAAGGGTTTCAGATGTCTTTAAGATACTGTGTGAAGAGGAAGGGTTTCAGATGTCTTTAAGATACTGTGTGAAGAGGAAGGGTTTCAGATGTCTTTAAGATACTGTGTGAAGAGGAAGGGTTTCAGATGTCTTTAAGATACTGTGTGAAGAGGAAGGGTTTCAGATGTCTTTAAGATACTGTGTGAAGAGGAAGGGTTTCAGATGTCTTTAAGATACTGTGTGAAGAGGGAAGGGTTTCAGATGTCTTTAAGATACTGTGTGAAGAGGAAGGGTTTCAGATGTCTTTAAGATACTGTGTGAAGAGGAAGGGTTTCAGATGTCTTTAAGATACTGTGTGAAGAGGAAGGGTTTCAGATGTCTTTAAGATACTGTGTGAAGAGGAAGGGTTTCAGATGTCTTTAAGATACTGTGTGAAGAGGAAGGGTTTCAGATGTCTTTAAGATACTGTGTGAAGAGGAAGGGTTTCAGATGTCTTTAAGATACTGTGTGAAGAGGAAGGGTTTCAGATGTCTTTAAGATACTGTGTGAAGAGGAAGGGTTTCAGATGTCTTTAAGATACTGTGTGAAGAGGAAGGGTTTCAGATGTCTTTAAGATACTGTGTGAAGAGGTAGGGTTTCAGATGTCTTTAAGATACTGTGTGAAGAGGAAGGGTTTCAGATGTCTTTAAGATACTGTGTGAAGAGGAAGGGTTTCAGATGTCTCATTTAAGATACTGTGTGAAGAGGTAGGGTTTCAGATGTCTTTAAGATACTGTGTGAAGAGGAAGGGTTTCAGATGTCTTTAAGATACTGTGTGAAGAGGAAGGGTTTCAGATGTCTTTAAGATACTGTGTGAAGAGGAAGGGTTTCAGATGTCTTTAAGATACTGTGTGAAGAGGAAGGGTTTCAGATGTCTTATTTAAGATACTGTGTGAAGAGGAAGGGTTTCAGATGTCTTTAAGATACTGTGTGAAGAGGTAGGGTTTCAGATGTCTTTAAGATACTGTGTGAAGAGGAAGGGTTTCAGATGTCTTTAAGATACTGTGTGAAGAGGAAGGGTTTCAGATGTCTTTAAGATACTGTGTGAAGAGGAAGGGTTTCAGATGTCTTTAAGATACTGTGTGAAGAGGAAGGGTTTCAGATGTCTTTAAGATACTGTGTGAAGAGGAAGGGTTTCAGATGTCTTTAAGATACTGTGTGAAGAGGAAGGGTTTCAGATGTCTTTAAGATACTGTGTGAAGAGGAAGGGTTTCAGATGTCTTTAAGATACTGTGTGAAGAGGAAGGGTTTCAGATGTCTTTAAGATACTGTGTGAAGAGGTAGGGTTTCAGATGTCTTTAAGATACTGTGTGAAGAGGAAGGGTTTCAGATGTCTTTAAGATACTGTGTGAAGAGGAAGGGTTTCAGATGTCTTTAAGATACTGTGTGAAGAGGTAGGGTTTCAGATGTCTTTAAGATACTGTTTGAAGAGGAAGGGTTTCAGATGTCTTTAAGATACTGTGTGAAGAGGAAGGGTTTCAGATGTCTTTAAGATACTGTGTGAAGAGGAAGGGTTTCAGATGTCTTTAAGATACTGTGTGAAGAGGTAGGGTTTCAGATGTCTTTAAGATACTGTTTGAAGAGGAAGGGTTTCAGATGTCTTTAAGATACTGTGTGAAGAGGAAGGGTTTCAGATGTCTCATTTAGATACTGTGTGAAGAGGTAGGGTTTCAGATGTCTTTAAGATACTGTGTGAAGAGGAAGGTTTCAGATGTCTTTAAGATACTGTGTGAAGAGGAAGGGTTTCAGATGTCTTTAAGATACTGTGTGAAGAGGAAGGGTTTCAGATGTCTTTAAGATACTGTGTGAAGAGGAAGGGTTTCAGATGTCTTTAAGATACTGTGTGAAGAGGAAGGGTTTCAGATGTCTTTAAGATACTGTGTGAAGAGGAAGGGTTTCAGATGTCTTTAAGATACTGTGTGAAGAGGAAGGGTTTCAGATGTCTTTAAGATACTGTGTGAAGAGGAAGGGTTTCAGATGTCTTTAAGATACTGTGTGAAGAGGTAGGGTTTCAGATGTCTTTAAGATACTGTGTGAAGAGGAAGGGTTTCAGATGTCTTTAAGATACTGTGTGAAGAGGAAGGGTTTCAGATGTCTAAGATACTGTGTGAAGAGGAAGGGTTTCAGATGTCTTTAAGATACTGTGTGAAGAGGAAGGGTTTCAGATGTCTTTAAGATACTGTGTGAAGAGGAAGGGTTTCAGATGTCTTTAAGATACTGTGTGAAGAGGAAGGGTTTCAGATGTCTTTAAGATACTGTGTGAAGAGGTAGGGTTTCAGATGTCTTTAAGATACTGTTTGAAGAGGAAGGGTTTCAGATGTCTTTAAGATACTGTGTGAAGAGGAAGGGTTTCAGATGTCTTTAAGATACTGTGTGAAGAGGTAGGGTTTCAGATGTCTTTAAGATACTGTTTGAAGAGGAAGGGTTTCAGATGTCTTTAAGATACTGTGTGAAGAGGAAGGGTTTCAGATGTCTTATTTAAGATACTGTGTGAAGAGGAAGGGTTTCAGATGTCTTTAAGATACTGTTTGAAGAGGAAGGGTTTCAGATGTCTTTAAGATACTGTGTGAAGAGGTAGGGTTTCAGATGTCTTTAAGATACTGTGTGAAGAGGTAGGGTTTCAGATGTCTTTAAGATACTGTGTGTGAAGAGGTAGGGTTTCAGATGTCTTTAAGATACTGTGTGAAGAGGAAGGGTTTCAGATGTCTTTAAGATACTGTGTGAAGAGGAAGGGTTTCAGATGTCTAAGATACTGTGTGAAGAGGAAGGGTTTCAGATGTCTTTAAGATACTGTGTGAAGAGGTAGGGTTTCAGATGTCTTTAAGATACTGTGTGAAGAGGAAGGGTTTCAGATGTCTTTAAGATACTGTGTGAAGAGGAAGGGTTTCAGATGTCTTTAAGATACTGTGTGAAGAGGAAGGGTTTCAGATGTCTTTAAGATACTGTGTGAAGAGGAAGGGTTTCAGATGTCTTTAAGATACTGTGTGAAGAGGAAGGGTTTCAGATGTCTTTAAGATACTGTGTGAAGAGGAAGGGTTTCAGATGTCTTTTAGATACTGTGTGAAGAGGAAGGGTTTCAGATGTCTTTAAGATACTGTGTGAAGAGGTAGGGTTTCAGATGTCTTTAAGATACTGTGTGAAGAGGAAGGGTTTCAGATGTCTTTAAGATACTGTGTGAAGAGGAAGGGTTTCAGATGTCTTTAAGATACTGTGTGAAGAGGTAGGGTTTCAGATGTCTTTAAGATACTGTTTGAAGAGGAAGGGTTTCAGATGTCTTTAAGATACTGTGTGAAGAGGAAGGGTTTCAGATGTCTTTAAGATACTGTGTGAAGAGGTAGGGTTTCAGATGTATTTAAGATACTGTTTGAAGAGGAAGGGTTTCAGATGTCTTTAAGATACTGTGTGAAGAGGAAGGGTTTCAGATGTCTTTAAGATACTGTGTGAAGAGGAAGGGTTTCAGATGTCTAAGATACTGTGTGAAGAGGAAGGGTTTCAGATGTCTTTAAGATACTGTGTGAAGAGGTAGGGTTTCAGATGTCTTTAAGATACTGTGTGAAGAGGAAGGGTTTCAGATGTCTTTAAGATACTGTGTGAAGAGGAAGGGTTTCAGATGTCTTTAAGATACTGTGTGAAGAGGTAGGGTTTCAGATGTCTTTAAGATACTGTTTGAAGAGGAAGGGTTTCAGATGTCTAAGATACTGTTTGAAGAGGAAGGGTTTCAGATGTCTTTAAGATACTGTGTGAAGAGGTAGGGTTTCAGATGTCTTTAAGATACTGTGTGAAGAGGAAGGGTTTCAGATGTCTTTAAGATACTGTGTGAAGAGGAAGGGTTTCAGATGTCTTTAAGATACTGTGTGAAGAGGAAGGGTTTCAGATGTCTCATTTACGATACTGTGTGAAGAGGTAGGGTTTCAATGTCTTTAAGATACTGTGTGAAGAGGAAGGGTTTCAGATGTCTTTAAGATACTGTGTGAAGAGGAAGGGTTTCAGATGTCTTTAAGATACTGTGTGAAGAGGAAGGGTTTCAGATGTCTTTAAGATACTGTGTGAAGAGGAAGGGTTTCAGATGTCTTTAAGATACTGTGTGAAGAGGAAGGGTTTCAGATGTCTTTAAGATACTGTGTGAAGAGGAAGGGTTTCAGATGTCTTTAAGATACTGTGTGAAGAGGAAGGGTTTCAGATGTCTTTAAGATACTGTGTGAAGAGGAAGGGTTTCAGATGTCTTTAAGATACTGTGTGAAGAGGAAGGGTTTCAGATGTCTTTAAGATACTGTGTGAAGAGGTAGGGTTTCAGATGTCTTTAAGATACTGTTTGAAGAGGAAGGGTTTCAGATGTCTTTAAGATACTGTGAAGAGGAAGGGTTTCAGATGTCTAAGATACTGTGTGAAGAGGAAGGGTTTCAGATGTCTTTAAGATACTGTGTGAAGAGGTGGGGTTTCAGATGTCTTTAAGATACTGTGTGAAGAGGTAGGGTTTCAGATGTCTTTAAGATACTGTGTGAAGAGGAAGGGTTTCAGATGTCTTTAAGATACTGTGTGAAGAGGTAGGGTTTCAGATGTCTTTAAGATACTGTTTGAAGAGGAAGGGTTTCAGATGTCTTTAAGATACTGTGTGAAGAGGAAGGGTTTCAGATGTCTTTAAGATACTGTGTGAAGAGGTAGGGTTTCAGATGTCTTTAAGATACTGTTTGAAGAGGAAGGGTTTCAGATGTCTTTAAGATACTGTGTGAAGAGGAAGGGTTTCAGATGTCTTATTTAAGATACTGTGTGAAGAGGAAGGGTTTCAGATGTCTTTAAGATACTGTTTGAAGAGGAAGGGTTTCAGATGTCTTTAAGATACTGTGTGAAGAGGTAGGGGTTTCAGATGTCTTTAAGATACTGTGTGAAGAGGTAGGGTTTCAGATGTCTTTAAGATACTGTGTGAAGAGGTAGGGTTTCAGATGTCTTTAAGATACTGTGTGAAGAGGATAGGTTTCAGATGTCTTTAAGATACTGTGTGAAGAGGAAGGGTTTCAGATGTCTAAGATACTGTGTGAAGAGGAAGGGTTTCAGATGTCTTTAAGATACTGTGTGAAGAGGTAGGGTTTCAGATGTCTTTAAGATACTGTGTGAAGAGGTAGGGTTTCAGATGTCTTTAAGATACTGTGTGAAGAGGAAGGGTTTCAGATGTCTTTAAGATACTGTGTGAAGAGGAAGGGTTTCAGATGTCTTTAAGATACTGTGTGAAGAGGAAGGGTTTCAGATGTCTTTAAGATACTGTGTGAAGAGGAAGGGTTTCAGATGTCTTTAAGATACTGTGTGAAGAGGAAGGGTTTCAGATGTCTTTTAGATACTGTGTGAAGAGGAAGGGTTTCAGATGTCTTTAAGATACTGTGTGAAGAGGTAGGGTTTCAGATGTCTTTAAGATACTGTGTGAAGAGGAAGGGTTTCAGATGTCTTTAAGATACTGTGTGAAGAGGAAGGGTTTCAGATGTCTTTAAGATACTGTTTGAAGAGGTAGGGTTTCAGATGTCTTTAAGATACTGTGTGAAGAGGAAGGGTTTCAGATGTCTTTAATAGACTGTTTGAAGAGGAAGGGTTTCAGATGTCTTTAAGATACTGTGTGTGAAGAGGAAGGGTTTCAGATGTCTTTAAGATACTGTGTGAAGAGGTAGGGTTTCAGATGTATTTAAGATACTGTTTGAAGAGGAAGGGTTTCAGATGTCTTTAAGATACTGTGTGAAGAGGAAGGGTTTCAGATGTCTTTAAGATACTGTGTGAAGAGGAAGGGTTTCAGATGTCTAAGATACTGTGTGAAGAGGAAGGGTTTCAGATGTCTTTAAGATACTGTGTGAAGAGGTAGGGTTTCAGATGTCTTTAAGATACTGTGTGAAGAGGAAGGGTTTCAGATGTCTAAGATACTGTTTGAAGAGGAAGGGTTTCAGATGTCTTTAAGATACTGTGTGAAGAGGTAGGGTTTCAGATGTCTTTAAGATACTGTGTGAAGAGGAAGGGTTTCAGATGTCTTTAAGATACTGTGTGAAGAGGAAAGGGTTTCAGATGTCTTTAAGATACTGTGTGAAGAGGAAGGGTTTCAGATGTCTTTAAGATACTGTGTGAAGAGGAAGGATTTCAGATGTCTTTAAGATACTGTGTCAAGAGGAAGGGTTTCAGATGTCTTTAAGATACTGTGTGAAGAGGAAGGGTTTCAGATGTCTTTAAGATACTGTGTGAAGAGGAAGGGTTTCAGATGTCTTTTAGATACTGTGTGAAGAGGAAGGGTTTCAGATGTCTTTAAGATACTGTGTGAAGAGGTAGGGTTTCAGATGTCTTTAAGATACTGTGTGAAGAGGAAGGGTTTCAGATGTGTTTAAGATACTGTGTGAAGAGGAAGGGTTTCAGATGTCTTTAAGATACTGTGTGAAGAGGGTAGGGTTTCAGATGTCTTTAAGATACTGTTTGAAGAGGAAGGGTTTCAGATGTCTTTAAGATACTGTGTGAAGAGGAAGGGTTTCAGATGTCTTTAAGATACTGTGTGAAGAGGAAGGGTTTCAGATGTCTTTAAGATACTGTGTGAAGAGGTAGGGTTTCAGATGTCTTTAAGATACTGTGTGAAGAGGAAGGGTTTCAGATGTCTTTAAGATACTGTGTGAAGAGGAAGGGTTTCAGATGTCTTTAAGATACTGTGTGAAGAGGTAGGGTTTCAGATGTCTTTAAGATACTGTGTGAAGAGGAAGGGTTTCAGATGTCTTTAAGATACTGTGTGAAGAGGAAGGGTTTCAGATGTCTTTAAGATACTGTGTGAAGAGGAAAGGGTTTCAGATGTCTCATTTAAGATACTGTGTGAAGAGGTAGGGTTTCAGATGTCTTTAAGATACTGTGTGAAGAGGAAGGGTTTCAGATGTCTTTAAGATACTGTGTGAAGAGGAAGGGTTTCAGATGTCTTTAAGATACTGTGTGAAGAGGAAGGGTTTCAGATGTCTTTAAGATACTGTGTGAAGAGGAAGGGTTTCAGATGTCTTTAAGATACTGTGTGAAGAGGAAGGGTTTCAGATGTCTTTAAGATACTGTGTGAAGAGGAAGGGTTTCAGATGTCTTTAAGATACTGTGTGAAGAGGAAGGGTTTCAGATGTCTTTAAGATACTGTGTGAAGAGGAAGGGTTTCAGATGTCTTTAAGATACTGTGTGAAGAGGAAGGGTTTCAGATGTCTTTAAGATACTGTGTGAAGAGGTAGGGTTTCAGATGTCTTTAAGATACTGTGTGAAGAGGAAGGGTTTCAGATGTCTTTAAGATACTGTGTGAAGAGGAAGGGTTTCAGATGTCTAAGATACTGTGTGAAGAGGAAGGGTTTCAGATGTCTTTAAGATACTGTGTGAAGAGGTGGGGTTTCAGATGTCTTTAAGATACTGTGTGAAGAGGTAGGGTTTCAGATGTCTAAGATACTTTGTGAAGAGGAAGGGTTTCAGATGTCTTTAAGATACTGTGTGAAGAGGTAGGGTTTCAGATGTCTTTAAGATACTGTTTGAAGAGGAAGGGTTTCAGATGTCTTTAAGATACTGTGTGAAGAGGTAGGGTTTCAGATGTCTTTAAGATACTGTTTGAAGAGGAAGGGTTTCAGATGTCTTTAAGATACTGTGTGAAGAGGAAGGGTTTCAGATGTCTTATTTAAGATACTGTGTGAAGAGGAAGGGTTTCAGATGTCTTTAAGATACTGTTTGAAGAGGAAGGGTTTCAGATGTCTTTAAGATACTGTGTGAAGAGGTAGGGTTTCAGATGTCTTTAAGATACTGTGTGAAGAGGTAGGGTTTCAGATGTCTTTAAGATACTGTGTGAAGAGGTAGGGTTTCAGATGTCTTTAAGATACTGTGTGAAGAGGATAGGGTTTCAGATGTCTTTAAGATACTGTGTGAAGAGGAAGGGTTTCAGATGTCTAAGATACTGTGTGAAGAGGAAGGGTTTCAGATGTCTTTAAGATACTGTGTGAAGAGGTAGGGTTTCAGATGTCTTTAAGATACTGTGTGAAGAGGTAGGGTTTCAGATGTCTTTAAGATACTGTGTGAAGAGGAAGGGTTTCAGATGTCTTTAAGATACTGTGTGAAGAGGAAGGGTTTCAGATGTCTTTAAGATACTGTGTGAAGAGGAAGGGTTTCAGATGTCTTTAAGATACTGTGTGAAGAGGAAGGGTTTCAGATGTCTTTAAGATACTGTGTGAAGAGGAAGGGTTTCAGATGTCTTTAAGATACTGTGTCAAGAGGAAGGGTTTCAGATGTCTTTAAGATACTGTGTGAAGAGGAAGGGTTTCAGATGTCTTTAAGATACTGTGTGAAGAGGAAGGGTTTCAGATGTCTTTAAGATACTGTGTGAAGAGGAAGGGTTTCAGATGTCTTTAAGATACTGTGTGAAGAGTAGGGTTTCAGATGTCTTTAAGATACTGTGTGAAGAGGAAGGGTTTCAGATGTCTTTAAGATACTGTGTGAAGAGGAAGGGTTTCAGATGTCTTTAAGATACTGTGTGAAGAGGGTAGGGTTTCAGATGTCTTTAAGATACTGTGTGAAGAGGTAGGGTTTCAGATGTCTTTAAGATACTGTGTGAAGAGGTAGGGTTTCAGATGTCTTTAAGATACTGTGTGAAGAGGAAGGGTTTCAGATGTCTTTAAGATACTGTGTGAAGAGGAAGGGTTTCAGATGTCTAAGATACTGTGTGAAGAGGAAGGGTTTCAGATGTCTTTAAGATACTGTGTGAAGGGGAAGGGTTTCAGATGTCTTTAAGATACTGTGTGAAGAGGTAGGGTTTCAGATGTCTTTAAGATACTGTTTGAAGAGGAAGGGTTTCAGATGTCTTTAAGATACTGTGTGAAGAGGTAGGGTTTCAGATGTCTTTAAGATACTGTGTGAAGAGGTAGGGTTTCAGATGTCTTTAAGATACTGTTTGAAGAGGAAGGGTTTCAGATGTCTTTAAGATACTGTGTGAAGAGGAAGGGTTTCAGATGTCTCATTTACGATACTGTGTGAAGAGGTAGGACTTCAGATGTCTTTAAGATACTGTGTGAAGAGGAAGGGTTTCAGATGTCTTATTTAAGATACTGTGTGAAGAGGAAGGGTTTCAGATGTCTTTAAGATACTGTGTGAAGAGGTAGGGTTTCAGATGTCTTTAAGATACTGTGTGAAGAGGAAGGGTTTCAGATGTCTTATTTAAGATACTGTGTGAAGAGGAAGGGTTTCAGATGTCTTTAAGATACTGTGTGAAGAGGTAGGGTTTCAGATGTCTTTAAGGTACTGTGTGAAGAGGAAGGGTTTCAGATGTCTTTAAGATACTGTGTGAAGAGGAAGGGTTTCAGATGTCTTTAAGATACTGTGTGAAGAGGAAGGGTTTCAGATGTCTTTAAGATACTGTGTGAAGAGGAAGGGTTTCAGATGTCTTTAAGATACTGTGTGAAGAGGAAGGGTTTCAGATGTCTTTAAGATACTGTGTGAAGAGGAAGGGTTTCAGATGTCTTTAAGATACTGTGTGAAGAGGAAGGGTTTCAGATGTCTTTAAGATACTGTGTGAAGAGGAAGGGTTTCAGATGTCTTTAAGATACTGTGTGAAAAGGTAGGGTTTCAGATGTCTTTAAGATACTGTGTGAAGAGGTAGGGTTTCAGATGTCTTTAAGATACTGTGTGAAGAGGAAGGGTTTCAGATGTCTTTAAGATACTGTGTGAAGAGGTAGGGTTTCAGATGTCTTTAAGATACTGTTTGAAGAGGAAGGGTTTCAGATGTCTTTAAGATACTGTGTGAAGAGGAAGGGTTTCAGATGTCTTTAAGATACTTCGTGAAGAGGAAGGGTTTCAGATGTCTTTAAGATACTGTGTGAAGAGGTAGGGTTTCAGATGTCTTTAAGATACTGTTTGAAGAGGAAGGGTTTCAGATGTCTTTAAGATACTGTGTGAAGAGGAAGGGTTTCAGATGTCTCATTTACGATACTGTGTGAAGAGGTAGGGTTTCAATGTCTTTAAGATACTGTGTGAAGAGGAAGGGTTTCAGATGTCTTTAAGATACTGTGTGAAGAGGAAGGGTTTCAGATGTCTTTAAGATACTGTGTGAAGAGGAAGGGTTTCAGATGTCTTTAAGATACTGTGTGAAGAGGAAGGGTTTCAGATGTCTTTAAGATACTGTGTGAAGAGGAAGGGTTTCAGATGTCTTTAAGATACTGTGTGAAGAGGAAGTTTCAGATGTCTTTAAGATACTGTGTGAAGAGAGGAAGGGTTTCAGATGTCTTTAAGATACTGTGTGAAGAGGAAGGGTTTCAGATGTCTTTAAGATACTGTGTGAAGAGGTAGGGTTTCAGATGTCTTTAAGATACTGTTTGAAGAGGAAGGGTTTCAGATGTCTTTAAGATACTGTGTGAAGAGGAAGGGTTTCAGATGTCTAAGATACTGTGTGAAGAGGAAGGGTTTCAGATGTCTTTAAGATACTGTGTGAAGAGGTGGGGTTTCAGATGTCTTTAAGATACTGTGTGAAGAGGTAGGGTTTCAGATGTCTTTAAGATACTGTGTGAAGAGGAAGGGTTTCAGATGTCTTTAAGATACTGTGTGAAGAGGTAGGGTTTCAGATGTCTTTAAGATACTGTTTGAAGAGGAAGGGTTTCAGATGTCTTTAAGATACTGTGTGAAGAGGAAGGGTTTCAGATGTCTTTAAGATACTGTGTGAAGAGGTAGGGTTTCAGATGTCTTTAAGATACTGTTTGAAGAGGAAGGGTTTCAGATGTCTTTAAGATACTGTGTGAAGAGGAAGGGTTTCAGATGTCTTATTTAAGATACTGTGTGAAGAGGAAGGGTTTCAGATGTCTTTAAGATACTGTTTGAAGAGGAAGGGTTTCAGATGTCTTTAAGATACTGTGTGAAGAGGTAGGGTTTCAGATGTCTTTAAGATACTGTGTGAAGAGGTAGGGTTTCAGATGTCTTTAAGATACTGTGTGAAGAGGTAGGGTTTCAGATGTCTTTAAGATACTGTGTGAAGAGGAAGGGTTTCAGATGTCTTTAAGATACTGTGTGAAGAGGAAGGGTTTCAGATGTCTAAGATACTGTGTGAAGAGGAAGGGTTTCAGATGTCTTTAAGATACTGTGTGAAGAGGTAGGGTTTCAGATGTCTTTAAGATACTGTGTGAAGAGGTAGGGTTTCAGATGTCTTTAAGATACTGTGTGAAGAGGAAGGGTTTCAGATGTCTTTAAGATACTGTGTGAAGAGGAAGGGTTTCAGATGTCTTTAAGATACTGTGTGAAGAGGAAGGGTTTCAGATGTCTTTAAGATACTGTGTGAAGAGGAAGGGTTTCAGATGTCTTTAAGATACTGTGTGAAGAGGAAGGGTTTCAGATGTCTTTTAGATACTGTGTGAAGAGGAAGGGTTTCAGATGTCTTTAAGATACTGTGTGAAGAGGTAGGGTTTCAGATGTCTTTAAGATACTGTGTGAAGAGGAAGGGTTTCAGATGTCTTTAAGATACTGTGTGAAGAGGAAGGGTTTCAGATGTCTTTAAGATACTGTGTGAAGAGGTAGGGTTTCAGATGTCTTTAAGATACTGTTTGAAGAGGAAGGGTTTCAGATGTCTTTAAGATACTGTGTGAAGAGGAAGGGTTTCAGATGTCTTTAAGATACTGTGTGAAGAGGTAGGGTTTCAGATGTATTTAAGATACTGTTTGAAGAGGAAGGGTTTCAGATGTCTTTAAGATACTGTGTGAAGAGGAAGGGTTTCAGATGTCTTTAAGATACTGTGTGAAGAGGAAGGGTTTCAGATGTCTAAGATACTGTGTGAAGAGGAAGGGTTTCAGATGTCTTTAAGATACTGTGTGAAGAGGTAGGGTTTCAGATGTCTTTAAGATACTGTGTGAAGAGGAAGGGTTTCAGATGTCTTTAAGATACTTCGTGAAGAGGAAGGGTTTCAGATGTCTTTAAGATACTGTGTGAAGAGGTAGGGTTTCAGATGTATTTAAGATACTGTTTGAAGAGGAAGGGTTTCAGATGTCTAAGATACTGTTTGAAGAGGAAGGGTTTCAGATGTCTTTAAGATACTGTGTGAAGAGGTAGGGTTTCAGATGTCTTTAAGATACTGTGTGAAGAGGAAGGGTTTCAGATGTCTTTAAGATACTGTGTGAAGAGGAAGGGTTTCAGATGTCTTTAAGATACTGTGTGAAGAGGAAGGGTTTCAGATGTCTCATTTACGATACTGTGTGAAGAGGTAGGGTTTCAATGTCTTTAAGATACTGTGTGAAGAGGAAGGGTTTCAGATGTCTTTAAGATACTGTGTGAAGAGGAAGGGTTTCAGATGTCTTTAAGATACTGTGTGAAGAGGAAGGGTTTCAGATGTCTTTAAGATACTGTGTGAAGAGGAAGGGTTTCAGATGTCTTTAAGATACTGTGTGAAGAGGAAGGGTTTCAGATGTCTTTAAGATACTGTGTGAAGAGGAAGGGTTTCAGATGTCTTTAAGATACTGTGTGAAGAGGAAGGGTTTCAGATGTCTTTAAGATACTGTGTGAAGAGGAAGGGTTTCAGATGTCTTTAAGATACTGTGTGAAGAGGAAGGGTTTCAGATGTCTTTAAGATACTGTGTGAAGAGGTAGGGTTTCAGATGTCTTTAAGATACTGTTTGAAGAGGAAGGGTTTCAGATGTCTTTAAGATACTGTGTGAAGAGGAAGGGTTTCAGATGTCTAAGATACTGTGTGAAGAGGAAGGGTTTCAGATGTCTTTAAGATACTGTGTGAAGAGGTGGGGTTTCAGATGTCTTTAAGATACTGTGTGAAGAGGTAGGGTTTCAGATGTCTTTAAGATACTGTGTGAAGAGGAAGGGTTTCAGATGTCTTTAAGATACTGTGTGAAGAGGTAGGGTTTCAGATGTCTTTAAGATACTGTTTGAAGAGGAAGGGTTTCAGATGTCTTTAAGATACTGTGTGAAGAGGAAGGGTTTCAGATGTCTTTAAGATACTGTGTGAAGAGGTAGGGTTTCAGATGTCTTTAAGATACTGTTTGAAGAGGAAGGGTTTCAGATGTCTTTAAGATACTGTGTGAAGAGGAAGGGTTTCAGATGTCTTATTTAAGATACTGTGTGAAGAGGAAGGGTTTCAGATGTCTTTAAGATACTGTTTGAAGAGGAAGGGTTTCAGATGTCTTTAAGATACTGTGTGAAGAGGTAGGGTTTCAGATGTCTTTAAGATACTGTGTGAAGAGGTAGGGTTTCAGATGTCTTTAAGATACTGTGTGAAGAGGTAGGGTTTCAGATGTCTTTAAGATACTGTGTGAAGAGGATAGGTTTCAGATGTCTTTAAGATACTGTGTGAAGAGGAAGGGTTTCAGATGTCTAAGATACTGTGTGAAGAGGAAGGGTTTCAGATGTCTTTAAGATACTGTGTGAAGAGGTAGGGTTTCAGATGTCTTTAAGATACTGTGTGAAGAGGTAGGGTTTCAGATGTCTTTAAGATACTGTGTGAAGAGGAAGGGTTTCAGATGTCTTTAAGATACTGTGTGAAGAGGAAGGGTTTCAGATGTCTTTAAGATACTGTGTGAAGAGGAAGGGTTTCAGATGTCTTTAAGATACTGTGTGAAGAGGAAGGGTTTCAGATGTCTTTAAGATACTGTGTGAAGAGGAAGGGTTTCAGATGTCTTTTAGATACTGTGTGAAGAGGAAGGGTTTCAGATGTCTTTAAGATACTGTGTGAAGAGGTAGGGTTTCAGATGTCTTTAAGATACTGTGTGAAGAGGAAGGGTTTCAGATGTCTTTAAGATACTGTGTGAAGAGGAAGGGTTTCAGATGTCTTTAAGATACTGTTTGAAGAGGTAGGGTTTCAGATGTCTTTAAGATACTGTGTGAAGAGGAAGGGTTTCAGATGTCTTTAAGATACTGTTTGAAGAGGAAGGGTTTCAGATGTCTTTAAGATACTGTGTGAAGAGGAAGGGTTTCAGATGTCTTTAAGATACTGTGTGAAGAGGTAGGGTTTCAGATGTATTTAAGATACTGTTTGAAGAGGAAGGGTTTCAGATGTCTTTAAGATACTGTGTGAAGAGGAAGGGTTTCAGATGTCTTTAAGATACTGTGTGAAGAGGAAGGGTTTCAGATGTCTAAGATACTGTGTGAAGAGGAAGGGTTTCAGATGTCTTTAAGATACTGTGTGAAGAGGTAGGGTTTCAGATGTCTTTAAGATACTGTGTGAAGAGGAAGGGTTTCAGATGTCTAAGATACTGTTTGAAGAGGAAGGGTTTCAGATGTCTCTTTAAGATACTGTGTGAAGAGGTAGGGTTTCAGATGTCTTTAAGATACTGTGTGAAGAGGAAGGGTTTCAGATGTCTTTAAGATACTGTGTGAAGAGGAAGGGTTTCAGATGTCTTTAAGATACTGTGTGAAGAGGAAGGGTTTCAGATGTCTTTAAGATACTGTGTGAAGAGGAAGGATTTCAGATGTCTTTAAGATACTGTGTCAAGAGGAAGGGTTTCAGATGTCTTTAAGATACTGTGTGAAGAGGAAGGGTTTCAGATGTCTTTAAGATACTGTGTGAAGAGGAAGGGTTTCAGATGTCTTTTAGATACTGTGTGAAGAGGAAGGGTTTCAGATGTCTTTAAGATACTGTGTGAAGAGGTAGGGTTTCAGATGTCTTTAAGATACTGTGTGAAGAGGAAGGGTTTCAGATGTGTTTAAGATACTGTGTGAAGAGGAAGGGTTTCAGATGTCTTTAAGATACTGTGTGAAGAGGGTAGGGTTTCAGATGTCTTTAAGATACTGTTTGAAGAGGAAGGGTTTCAGATGTCTTTAAGATACTGTGTGAAGAGGAAGGGTTTCAGATGTCTAAGATACTGTGTGAAGAGGAAGGGTTTCAGATGTCTTTAAGATACTGTGTGAAGAGGTAGGGTTTCAGATGTCTTTAAGATACTGTGTGAAGAGGAAGGGTTTCAGATGTCTTTAAGATACTTCTGTGAAGAGGAAGGGTTTCAGATGTCTTTAAGATACTGTGTGAAGAGGTAGGGTTTCAGATGTCTTTAAGATACTGTGTGAAGAGGAAGGGTTTCAGATGTCTTTAAGATACTGTGTGAAGAGGTAGGGTTTCAGATGTCTTTAAGATACTGTGTGAAGAGGTAGGGTTTCAGATGTCTTTAAGATACTGTTTGAAGAGGAAGGGTTTCAGATGTCTTTAAGATACTGTGTGAAGAGGAAGGGTTTCAGATGTCTCATTTACGATACTGTGTGAAGAGGTAGGGCTTCAGATGTCTTTAAGATACTGTGTGAAGAGGAAGGGTTTCAGATGTCTTATTTAAGATACTGTGTGAAGAGGAAGGGTTTCAGATGTCTTTAAGATACTGTGTGAAGAGGTAGGGTTTCAGATGTCTTTAAGATACTGTGTGAAGAGGAAGGGTTTCAGATGTCTTATTTAAGATACTGTGTGAAGAGGAAGGGTTTCAGATGTCTTTAAGATACTGTGTGAAGAGGTAGGGTTTCAGATGTCTTTAAGGTACTGTGTGAAGAGGAAGGGTTTCAGATGTCTTTAAGATACTGTGTGAAGAGGAAGGATTTCAGATGTCTTTAAGATACTGTGTCAAGAGGAAGGGTTTCAGATGTCTTTAAGATACTGTGTGAAGAGGAAGGGTTTCAGATGTCTTTAAGATACTGTGTGAAGAGGAAGGGTTTCAGATGTCTTTTAGATACTGTGTGAAGAGGAAGGGTTTCAGATGTCTTTAAGATACTGTGTGAAGGGGAAGGGTTTCAGATGTCTTTAAGATACTGTGTGAAGAGGTAGGGTTTCAGATGTCTTTAAGATACTGTGTGAAGAGGAAGGGTTTCAGATGTCTTTAAGATACTGTGTGAAGAGGAAGGGTTTCAGATGTCTTTAAGATACTGTGTGAAGAGGTAGGGTTTCAGATGTCTTTAAGATACTGTTTGAAGAGGAAGGGTTTCAGATGTCTTTAAGATACTGTGTGAAGAGGAAGGGTTTCAGATGTCTAAGATACTGTGTGAAGAGGAAGGGTTTCAGATGTCTTTAAGATACTGTGTGAAGAGGTAGGGTTTCAGATGTCTTTAAGATACTTCGTGAAGAGGAAGGGTTTCAGATGTCTTTAAGATACTGTGTGAAGAGGTAGGGTTTCAGATGTCTTTAAGATACTGTTTGAAGAGGAAGGGTTTCAGATGTCTTTAAGATACTGTGTGAAGAGGAAGGGTTTCAGATGTCTTTAAGATACTGTTTGAAGAGGAAGGGTTTCAGATGTCTTTAAGATACTGTGTGAAGAGGAAGGGTTTCAGATGTCTAAGATACTGTGTGAAGAGGAAGGGTTTCAGATGTCTTTAAGATACTGTGTGAAGAGGTAGGGTTTCAGATGTCTTTAAGATACTGTGTGAAGAGGAAGGGTTTCAGATGTCTTTAAGATACTTCGTGAAGAGGAAGGGTTTCAGATGTCTTTAAGATACTGTGTGAAGAGGTAGGGTTTCAGATGTCTTTAAGATACTGTTTGAAGAGGAAGGGTTTCAGATGTCTTTAAGATACTGTTTGAAGAGGAAGGGTTTCAGATGTCTTTAAGATACTGTGTGAAGAGGTAGGGTTTCAGATGTCTTTAAGATACTGTTTGAAGAGGAAGGGTTTCAGATGTCTTTAAGATACTGTGTGAAGAGGAAGGGTTTCAGATGTCTCATTTACGATACTGTGTGAAGAGGTAGGGTTTCAGATGTCTTTAAGATACTGTGTGAAGAGGAAGGGTTTCAGATGTCTAAGATACTGTTTGAAGAGGAAGGGTTTCAGATGTCTTTAAGATACTGTGTGAAGAGGTAGGGTTTCAGATGTCTTTAAGATACTGTGTGAAGAGGAAGGGTTTCAGATGTCTTTAAGATACTGTGTGAAGAGGAAGGGTTTCAGATGTCTTTAAGATACTGTGTGAAGAGGAAGGGTTTCAGATGTCTTTAAGATACTGTGTGAAGAGGAAGGATTTCAGATGTCTTTAAGATACTGTGTCAAGAGGAAGGGTTTCAGATGTCTTTAAGATACTGTGTGAAGAGGAAGGGTTTCAGATGTCTTTAAGATACTGTGTGAAGAGGAAGGGTTTCAGATGTCTTTAGATACTGTGTGAAGAGGAAGGGTTTCAGATGTCTTTAAGATACTGTGTGAAGAGGTAGGGTTTCAGATGTCTTTAAGATACTGTGTGAAGAGGAAGGGTTTCAGATGTGTTTAAGATACTGTGTGAAGAGGAAGGGTTTCAGATGTCTTTAAGATACTGTGTGAAGAGGGTAGGGTTTCAGATGTCTTTAAGATACTGTTTGAAGAGGAAGGGTTTCAGATGTCTTTAAGATACTGTGTGAAGAGGAAGGGTTTCAGATGTCTAAGATACTGTGTGAAGAGGAAGGGTTTCAGATGTCTTTAAGATACTGTGTGAAGAGGTAGGGTTTCAGATGTCTTTAAGATACTGTGTGAAGAGGAAGGGTTTCAGATGTCTTTAAGATACTTCGTGAAGAGGAAGGGTTTCAGATGTCTTTAAGATACTGTGTGAAGAGGTAGGGTTTCAGATGTCTTTAAGATACTGTGTGAAGAGGAAGGGTTTCAGATGTCTTTAATATACTGTGTGAAGAGGTAGGGTTTCAGATGTCTTTAAGATACTGTGTGAAGAGGTAGGGTTTCAGATGTCTTTAAGATACTGTTTGAAGAGGAAGGGTTTCAGATGTCTTTAAGATACTGTGTGAAGAGGAAGGGTTTCAGATGTCTCATTTACGATACTGTGTGAAGAGGTAGGGCTTCAGATGTCTTTAAGATACTGTGTGAAGAGGAAGGGTTTCAGATGTCTTATTTAAGATACTGTGTGAAGAGGAAGGGTTTCAGATGTCTTTAAGATACTGTGTGAAGAGGTAGGGTTTCAGATGTCTTTAAGATACTGTGTGAAGAGGAAGGGTTTCAGATGTCTTATTTAAGATACTGTGTGAAGAGGAAGGGTTTCAGATGTCTTTAAGATACTGTGTGAAGAGGTAGGGTTTCAGATGTCTTTAAGGTACTGTGTGAAGAGGAAGGGTTTCAGATGTCTTTAAGATACTGTGTGAAGAGGAAGGATTTCAGATGTCTTTAAGATACTGTGTCAAGAGGAAGGGTTTCAGATGTCTTTAAGATACTGTGTGAAGAGGAAGGGTTTCAGATGTCTTTAAGATACTGTGTGAAGAGGAAAGGGTTTCAGATGTCTTTTAGATACTGTGTGAAGAGGAAGGGTTTCAGATGTCTTTAAGATACTGTGTGAAGGGGAAGGGTTTCAGATGTCTTTAAGATACTGTGTGAAGAGGTAGGGTTTCAGATGTCTTTAAGATACTGTGTGAAGAGGAAGGGTTTCAGATGTCTTTAAGATACTGTGTGAAGAGGAAGGGTTTCAGATGTCTTTAAGATACTGTGTGAAGAGGTAGGGTTTCAGATGTCTTTAAGATACTGTTTGAAGAGGAAGGGTTTCAGATGTCTTTAAGATACTGTGTGAAGAGGAAGGGTTTCAGATGTCTAAGATACTGTGTGAAGAGGAAGGGTTTCAGATGTCTTTAAGATACTGTGTGAAGAGGTAGGGTTTCAGATGTCTTTAAGATACTTCAGAAGAGGAAGGGTTTCAGATGTCTTTAAGATACTGTGTGAAGAGGTAGGGTTTCAGATGTCTTTAAGATACTGTTTGAAGAGGAAGGGTTTCAGATGTCTTTAAGATACTGTGTGAAGAGGAAGGGTTTCAGATGTCTTTAAGATACTGTTTGAAGAGGAAGGGTTTCAGATGTCTTTAAGATACTGTGTGAAGAGGAAGGGTTTCAGATGTCTAAGATACTGTGTGAAGAGGAAGGGTTTCAGATGTCTTTAAGATACTGTGTGAAGAGGTAGGGTTTCAGATGTCTTTAAGATACTGTGTGAAGAGGAAGGGTTTCAGATGTCTTTAAGATACTTCGTGAAGAGGAAGGGTTTCAGATGTCTTTAAGATACTGTGTGAAGAGGTAGGGTTTCAGATGTCTTTAAGATACTGTTTGAAGAGGAAGGGTTTCAGATGTCTTTAAGATACTGTTTGAAGAGGAAGGGTTTCAGATGTCTTTAAGATACTGTGTGAAGAGGTAGGGTTTCAGATGTCTTTAAGATACTGTTTGAAGAGGAAGGGTTTCAGATGTCTTTAAGATACTGTGTGAAGAGGAAGGGTTTCAGATGTCTCATTTACGATACTGTGTGAAGAGGTAGGGTTTCAGATGTCTTTAAGATACTGTGTGAAGAGGAAGGGTTTCAGATGTCTTTAAGATACTGTGTGAAGAGGAAGGGTTTCAGATGTCTTTAAGATACTGTGTGAAGAGGAAGGGTTTCAGATGTCTTTAAGATACTGTGTGAAGAGGAAGGGTTTCAGATGTCTAAGATACTGTGTGAAGAGGAAGGGTTTCAGATGTCTTTAAGATACTGTGTGAAGAGGTAGGGTTTCAGATGTCTTTAAGATACTTCGTGAAGAGGAAGGGTTTCAGATGTCTTTAAGATACTGTGTGAAGAGGTAGGGTTTCAGATGTCTTTAAGATACTGTTTGAAGAGGAAGGGTTTCAGATGTCTTTAAGATACTGTGTGAAGAGGAAGGGTTTCAGATGTCTTTAAGATACTGTTTGAAGAGGAAGGGTTTCAGATGTGTTTAAGATACTGTGTGAAGAGGAAGGGTTTCAGATGTCTTTAAGATACTGTGTGAAGAGGGTAGGGTTTCAGATGTCTTTAAGATACTGTTTGAAGAGGAAGGGTTTCAGATGTCTTTAAGATACTGTGTGAAGAGGAAGGGTTTCAGATGTCTAAGATACTGTGTGAAGAGGAAGGGTTTCAGATGTCTTTAAGATACTGTGTGAAGAGGTAGGGTTTCAGATGTCTTTAAGATACTGTGTGAAGAGGAAGGGTTTCAGATGTCTTTAAGATACTTCGTGAAGAGGAAGGGTTTCAGATGTCTTTAAGATACTGTGTGAAGAGGTAGGGTTTCAGATGTCTTTAAGATACTGTGTGAAGAGGAAGGGTTTCAGATGTCTTTAAGATACTGTGTGAAGAGGTAGGGTTTCAGATGTCTTTAAGATACTGTGTGAAGAGGTAGGGTTTCAGATGTCTTTAAGATACTGTTTGAAGAGGAAGGGTTTCAGATGTCTTTAAGATACTGTGTGAAGAGGAAGGGTTTCAGATGTCTCATTTACGATACTGTGTGAAGAGGTAGGGCTTCAGATGTCTTTAAGATACTGTGTGAAGAGGAAGGGTTTCAGATGTCTTATTTAAGATACTGTGTGAAGAGGAAGGGTTTCAGATGTCTTTAAGATACTGTGTGAAGAGGTAGGGTTTCAGATGTCTTTAAGATACTGTGTGAAGAGGAAGGGTTTCAGATGTCTTATTTAAGATACTGTGTGAAGAGGAAGGGTTTCAGATGTCTTTAAGATACTGTGTGAAGAGGTAGGGTTTCAGATGTCTTTAAGGTACTGTGTGAAGAGGAAGGGTTTCAGATGTCTTTAAGATACTGTGTGAAGAGGAAGGATTTCAGATGTCTTTAAGATACTGTGTCAAGAGGAAGGGTTTCAGATGTCTTTAAGATACTGTGTGAAGAGGAAGGGTTTCAGATGTCTTTAAGATACTGTGTGAAGAGGAAGGGTTTCAGATGTCTTTTAGATACTGTGTGAAGAGGAAGGGTTTCAGATGTCTTTAAGATACTGTGTGAAGAGGAAGGGTTTCAGATGTCTTTAAGATACTGTGTGAAGAGGTAGGGTTTCAGATGTCTTTAAGATACTGTGTGAAGAGGAAGGGTTTCAGATGTCTTTAAGATACTGTGTGAAGAGGAAGGGTTTCAGATGTCTTTAAGATACTGTGTGAAGAGGTAGGGTTTCAGATGTCTTTAAGATACTGTTTGAAGAGGAAGGGTTTCAGATGTCTTTAAGATACTGTGTGAAGAGGAAGGGTTTCAGATGTCTAAGATACTGTGTGAAGAGGAAGGGTTTCAGATGTCTTTAAGATACTGTGTGAAGAGGTAGGGTTTCAGATGTCTTTAAGATACTGTGTGAAGAGGAAGGGTTTCAGATGTCTTTAAGATACTGTGTGAAGAGGTAGGGGTTTCAGATGTCTTTAAGATACTGTTTGAAGAGGAAGGGTTTCAGATGTCTTTAAGATACTGTGTGAAGAGGAAGGGTTTCAGATGTCTTTAAGATACTGTTTGAAGAGGAAGGGTTTCAGATGTCTTTAAGATACTGTGTGAAGAGGAAGGGTTTCAGATGTCTAAGATACTGTGTGAAGAGGAAGGGTTTCAGATGTCTTTAAGATACTGTGTGAAGAGGTAGGGTTTCAGATGTCTTTAAGATACTGTGTGAAGAGGAAGGGTTTCAGATGTCTTTAAGATACTTCGTGAAGAGGAAGGGTTTCAGATGTCTTTAAGATACTGTGTGAAGAGGTAGGGTTTCAGATGTCTTTAAGATACTGTTTGAAGAGGAAGGGTTTCAGA
Source organism: Brachymystax lenok tsinlingensis (assembly GCA_030435695.1). NCBI lineage: Eukaryota > Metazoa > Chordata > Actinopteri > Salmoniformes > Salmonidae > Brachymystax > Brachymystax lenok. The sequence continues at coordinate 44,558,086 of CM059786.1, read as the reverse complement.
TGTCTTTAAGATACTGTTTGAAGAGGAAGGGTTTCAGATGTCTTTAAGATACTGTGTGAAGAGGTAGGGTTTCAGATGTCTTTAAGATACTGTTTGAAGAGGAAGGGTTTCAGATGTCTTAAGATACTGTGTGAAGAGGAAGGGTTTCAGATGTCTAAGATACTGTGTGAAGAGGAAGGGTTTCAGATGTCTTTAAGATACTGTGTGAAGAGGTAGGGTTTCAGATGTCTTTAAGATACTGTGTGAAGAGGAAGGGTTTCAGATGTCTTTAAGATACTGTGTGAAGAGGAAGGGTTTCAGATGTCTTTAAGATACTGTGTGAAGAGGTAGGGTTTCAGATGTCTTTAAGATACTGTGTGAAGAGGAAGGGTTTCAGATGTCTTTAAGATACTGTGTGAAGAGGTAGGGTTTCAGATGTCTTTAAGATACTGTGTGAAGAGGTAGGGTTTCAGATGTCTTTAAGATACTGTTTGAAGAGGAAGGGTTTCAGATGTCTTTAAGATACTGTGTGAAGAGGAAGGGTTTCAGATGTCTCATTTACGATACTGTGTGAAGAGGTAGGGCTTCAGATGTCTTTAAGATACTGTGTGAAGAGGAAGGGTTTCAGATGTCTTATTTAAGATACTGTGTGAAGAGGAAGGGTTTCAGATGTCTTTAAGATACTGTGTGAAGAGGTAGGGTTTCAGATGTCTTTAAGATACTGTGTGAAGAGGAAGGGTTTCAGATGTCTTATTTAAGATACTGTGTGAAGAGGAAGGGTTTCAGATGTCTTTAAGATACTGTGTGAAGAGGTAGGGTTTCAGATGTCTTTAAGGTACTGTGTGAAGAGGAAGGGTTTCAGATGTCTTTAAGATACTGTGTGAAGAGGAAGGATTTCAGATGTCTTTAAGATACTGTGTCAAGAGGAAGGGTTTCAGATGTCTTTAAGATACTGTGTGAAGAGGAAGGGTTTCAGATGTCTTTAAGATACTGTGTGAAGAGGAAGGGTTTCAGATGTCTTTTAGATACTGTGTGAAGAGGAAGGGTTTCAGATGTCTTTAAGATACTGTGTGAAGGGGAAGGGTTTCAGATGTCTTTAAGATACTGTGTGAAGAGGTAGGGTTTCAGATGTCTTTAAGATACTGTGTGAAGAGGAAGGGTTTCAGATGTCTTTAAGATACTGTGTGAAGAGGTAGGGTTTCAGATGTCTTTAAGATACTGTGTGAAGAGGTAGGGTTTCAGATGTCTTTAAGATACTGTTTGAAGAGGAAGGGTTTCAGATGTCTTTAAGATACTGTGTGAAGAGGAAGGGTTTCAGATGTCTCATTTACGATACTGTGTGAAGAGGTAGGGCTTCAGATGTCTTTAAGATACTGTGTGAAGAGGAAGGGTTTCAGATGTCTTATTTAAGATACTGTGTGAAGAGGAAGGGTTTCAGATGTCTTTAAGATACTGTGTGAAGAGGTAGGGTTTCAGATGTCTTTAAGATACTGTGTGAAGAGGAAGGGTTTCAGATGTCTTATTTAAGATACTGTGTGAAGAGGAAGGGTTTCAGATGTCTTTAAGATACTGTGTGAAGAGGTAGGGTTTCAGATGTCTTTAAGGTACTGTGTGAAGAGGAAGGGTTTCAGATGTCTTTAAGATACTGTGTGAAGAGGAAGGATTTCAGATGTCTTTAAGATACTGTGTCAAGAGGAAGGGTTTCAGATGTCTTTAAGATACTGTGTGAAGAGGAAGGGTTTCAGATGTCTTTAAGATACTGTGTGAAGAGGAAGGGTTTCAGATGTCTTTTAGATACTGTGTGAAGAGGAAGGGTTTCAGATGTCTTTAAGATACTGTGTGAAGGGGAAGGGTTTCAGATGTCTTTAAGATACTGTGTGAAGAGGTAGGGTTTCAGATGTCTTTAAGATACTGTGTGAAGAGGAAGGGTTTCAGATGTCTTTAAGATACTGTGTGAAGAGGAAGGGTTTCAGATGTCTTAAGATACTGTGTGAAGAGGAAGGGTTTCAGATGTCTAAGATACTGTGTGAAGAGGAAGGGTTTCAGATGTCTTTAAGATACTGTGTGAAGAGGTAGGGTTTCAGATGTCTTTAAGATACTGTGTGAAGAGGAAGGGTTTCAGATGTCTTTAAGATACTTCGTGAAGAGGAAGGGTTTCAGATGTCTTTAAGATACTGTGTGAAGAGGTAGGGTTTCAGATGTCTTTAAGATACTGTGTGAAGAGGAAGGGTTTCAGATGTCTTTAAGATACTGTGTGAAGAGGTAGGGTTTCAGATGTCTTTAAGATACTGTGTGAAGAGGTAGGGTTTCAGATGTCTTTAAGATACTGTTTGAAGAGGAAGGGTTTCAGATGTCTTTAAGATACTGTGTGAAGAGGAAGGGTTTCAGATGTCTCATTTACGATACTGTGTGAAGAGGTAGGGCTTCAGATGTCTTTAAGATACTGTGTGAAGAGGAAGGGTTTCAGATGTCTTATTTAAGATACTGTGTGAAGAGGAAGGGTTTCAGATGTCTTTAAGATACTGTGTGAAGAGGTAGGGTTTCAGATGTCTTTAAGATACTGTGTGAAGAGGAAGGGTTTCAGATGTCTTTAAGATACTGTGTGAAGAGGTAGGGTTTCAGATGTCTTTAAGATACTGTGTGAAGAGGAAGGGTTTCAGATGTCTTTAAGATACTGTGTGAAGAGGAAGGGTTTCAGATGTCTAAGATACTGTGTGAAGAGGAAGGGTTTCAGATGTCTTTAAGATACTGTGTGAAGAGGTAGGGTTTCAGATGTCTTTAAGATACTGTGTGAAGAGGAAGGGTTTCAGATGTCTTTAAGATACTGTGTGAAGAGGTAGGGTTTCAGATGTCTTTAAGATACTGTGTGTAGAGGAAGGGTTTCAGATGTCTTAAGATACTGTGTGAAGAGGAAGGGTTTCAGATGTCTTTAAGATACTGTTTGAAGAGGAAGGGTTTCAGATGTCTTTAAGATACTGTGTGAAGAGGAAGGGTTTCAGATGTCTTTAAGATACTGTGTGAAGAGGAAGGGTTTCAGATGTCTTTAAGATACTGTGTGAAGAGGAAGGGTTTCAGATGTCTTTAAGATACTGTGTGAAGAGGAAGGGTTTCAGATGTCTTTAAGATACTGTGTGAAGAGGAAGGGTTTCAGATGTCTTTAAGATACTGTGTGAAGAGGTAGGGTTTCAGATGTCTTTAAGATACTGTTTGAAGAGGAAGGGTTTCAGATGTCTTTAAGATACTGTTTGAAGAGGAAGGGTTTCAGATGTCTTTAAGATACTGTGTGAAGAGGTAGGGTTTCAGATGTCTTTAAGATACTGTTTGAAGAGGAAGGGTTTCAGATGTCTTTAAGATACTGTGTGAAGAGGAAGGGTTTCAGATGTCTCATTTACGATACTGTGTGAAGAGGTAGGGTTTCAGATGTCTTTAAGATACTGTGTGAAGAGGAAGGGTTTCAGATGTCTTTAAGATACTGTGTGAAGAGGAAGGGTTTCAGATGTCTTTAAGATACTGTGTGAAGAGGAAGGGTTTCAGATGTCTTTAAGATACTGTGTGAAGAGGAAGGGTTTCAGATGTCTTTAAGATACTGTGTGAAGAGGAAGGGTTTCAGATGTCTTTAAGATACTGTGTGAAGAGGAAGGGTTTCAGATGTCTTTAAGATACTGTGTGAAGAGGAAGGGTTTCAGATGTCTTTAAGATACTGTGTGAAGAGGTAGGGTTTCAGATGTCTTTAAGATACTGTTTGAAGAGGAAGGGTTTCAGATGTCTTTAAGATACTGTTTGAAGAGGAAGGGTTTCAGATGTCTTTAAGATACTGTGTGAAGAGGAAGGGTTTCAGATGTCTTTAAGATACTGTGTGAAGAGGAAGGGTTTCAGATGTCTTTAAGATACTGTTTGAAGAGGAAGGGTTTCAGATGTCTTTAAGATACTGTGTGAAGAGGAAGGGTTTCAGATGTCTTTAAGATACTGTGTGAAGAGGTAGGGTTTCAGATGTCTTTAAGATACTGTGTGAAGAGGAAGGGTTTCAGATGTCTTTAAGATACTGTGTGAAGAGGAAGGGTTTCAGATGTCTTTAAGATACTGTGTGAAGAGGAAGGGTTTCAGATGTCTTTAAGATACTGTGTGAAGAGGAAGGGTTTCAGATGTCTTTAAGATACTGTGTGAAGAGGAAGGGTTTCAGATGTCTTTAAGATACTGTGTGAAGAGGAAGGGTTTCAGATGTCTTTAAGATACTGTGTGAAGAGGAAGGGTTTCAGATGTCTTTAAGATACTGTGTGAAGAGGAAGGGTTTCAGATGTCTTTAAGATACTGTGTGAAGAGGAAGGGTTTCAGATGTCTTTAAGATACTGTGTGAAGAGGAAGGGTTTCAGATGTCTTTAAGATACTGTGTGAAGAGGAAGGGTTTCAGATGTCTTTAAGATACTGTGTGAAGAGGAAGGGTTTCAGATGTCTTTAAGATACTGTGTGAAGAGGTAGGGTTTCAGATGTCTTTAAGATACTGTGTGAAGAGGAAGGGTTTCAGATGTCTTTAAGATACTGTGTGAAGAGGAAGGGTTTCAGATGTCTTTAAGATACTGTGTGAAGAAGGGTTTCAGATGTCTTTAAGATACTGTGTGAAGAGGAAGGGTTTCAGATGTCTTTAAGATACTGTGTGAAGAGGAAGGGTTTCAGATGTCTTTAAGATACTGTGTGAAGAGGTAGGGTTTCAGATGTCTTTAAGATACTGTGTGAAGAGGTAGGGTTTCAGATGTCTTTAAGATACTGTGTGAAGAGGTAGGGTTTCAGATGTCTTTAAGATACTGTGTGAAGAGGAAGGGTTTCAGATGTCTTTAAGATACTGTGTGAAGAGGAAGGGTTTCAGATGTCTTTAAGATACTGTGTGAAGAGGAAGGGTTTCAGATGTCTTTAAGATACTGTGTGAAGAGGAAGGGTTTCAGATGTCTTTAAGATACTGTGTGAAGAGGAAGGGTTTCAGATGTCTTTAAGATACTGTGTGAAGAGGAAGGGTTTCAGATGTCTTTAAGATACTGTGAAGAGGAAGGGCTCAGATGTGATACTGTGTGAAGAGGTAGGGTTTCAGATGTCTTTAAGATACTGTGTGAAGAGGAAGGGTTTCAGATGTCTTTAAGATACTGTTTGAAGAGGAGGGTTTCAGATGTCTTTAAGATACTGTGTGAAGAGAGGAAGGGTTTCAGATGTCTTTAAGATACTGTGTGAAGAGGAAGGGTTTCAGATGTCTTTAAGATACTGTGTGAAGAGGAAGGGTTTCAGATGTCTTTAAGATACTGTTTGAAGAGGAAGGGTTTCAGATGTCTTTAAGATACTGTGTGAAGAGGAAGGGTTTCAGATGTCTTTAAGATACTGTGTGAAGAGGAAGGGTTTCAGATGTCTTATTTAAGATACTGTGTGAAGAGGAAGGGTTTCAGATGTCTTTAAGATACTGTGTGAAGAGGAAGGGTTTCAGATGTCTTATTTAAGATACTGTGTGAAGAGGAAGGGTTTCAGATGTCTTTAAGATACTGTGTGAAGAGGAAGGGTTTCAGATGTCTTTAAGATACTGTGTGAAGAGGAAGGGTTTCAGATGTCTTTAAGATACTGTGTGAAGAGGAAGGGTTTCAGATGTCTTTAAGATACTGTGTGAAGAGGAAGGGTTTCAGATGTCTTTAACCTGAAGAGGAAGGGTTTCAGATGTCCTGTGGCCAGCGCCCAATGCCGACACTACCAGGTGAAATACAAGGCGCCAAATTCAAAATCCAAAAGTTGAATTATTAAACATCCACCAATATACAAGTGTTCCATACTCATCAAAAGCTCTGTTTCTTGGCAATATCACAGCGTTGTCAAAAAGGCTTTACGGCGAAAGCTGCACATTTGATTGTTTGAGGGTAGCACCTCACATATTTTTCCCATAGCCATGAATCGATTAGCCATCATGGCACACACATAACACATTTCACAGCGAAAACAAATCAATTACCTGTTGAAAAACTTCTGCTGAGGTCATCCTAAGTGTCCAACAAAGACAATCCATGGTTCTTTTGTTAGAAAAAGTTATGTATTTTATCCATAAATTCTCCATTTGGTTCGCGCGTTATAATCAGAAACGACAGCTTCCACTCCTCCATTGAAACGTGACGCAAACTCGTTCATCTTATACCTATAAACTTGTCCAAGAACAATCAAACATAGTTTTAAATGTATCCTTAGGAACACTTTTACGTATATTTACTATTATAAATTAACCGGAATATAAACTGATCGATAAAGACGGTAAAAAAGACACTGCGCGCCTTGTCGGGAACGCGCACTGGGTACTGTTTACATAAAAAGGTCACTTCCTGGTTTGCTCTTCTTCTCTGGTCTAATTCATCCAAATTGAAAATGTACAGTCTCGAGACTGTTGACATCTAAAGGAAGCGATGGGTACTGCATTCATATGCCCTTATATGGTCATTTTCATGAGGGAGGGGTTCCAAATGAGCAATGTGTCAAAATCACTTTTTCCAGGACAGAAATTCCCCGGGGTTTCGCCTGTTATATGCGTTCTGTTTCACTCACAGACAAATGGTTAACACTTTTGGAAAATTCAGAGTGTTTCCTATCAAATGGTACTAAATATGTGCATATCCTATTTTCTGGGCCTGAATGGGAGGCATTTTACTTTGGGCACGCCAGGCTCTCCAAAACCGACCCCTCAGCTACCACTCCCTAACAAGTTAAGATACTGTGTGAAGAGGAAGGGTTTCAGATGTCTTTAAGATACTGTGTGAAGAGGAAGGGTTTCAGATGTCTTTAAGATACTGTGTGAAGAGGAAGGGTTTCAGATGTCTTTAAGATACTGTTTGAAGAGGTAGGGTTTCAGATGTATTTAAGATACTGTGTGAAGAGGAAGGGTTTCAGATGTCTTTAAGATACTGTTTGAAGAGGAAGGGTTTCAGATGTCTTTAAGATACTGTGTGAAGAGGAAGGGTTTCAGATGTCTTTAAGATACTGTGTGAAGAGGTAGGGTTTCAGATGTCTTTAAGATACTGTTTGAAGAGGAAGGGTTTCAGATGTCTTTAAGATACTGTGTGAAGAGGAAGGGTTTCAGATGTCTTTAAGATGCTGTGTGAAGAGGAAGGGTTTCAGATGTATTTAAGATACTGTGTGAAGAGGTAGGGTTTCAGATGTCTTTAAGATACTGTGTGAAGAGGAAGGGTTTCAGATGTCTTTAAGATACTTCGTGAAGAGGAAGGGTTTCAGATGTCTTTAAGATACTGTGTGAAGAGGAAGGGTTTCAGATGTCTTTAAGATACTGTGTGAAGAGGAAGGACTTCTGATGTCTTTAAGATACTGTGTGAAGAGGAAGGGTTTCAGATGTCTTTAAGATACTGTGTGAAGAGGTAGGGTTTCAGATGTCTTTAAGATACTGTGTGAAGAGGAAGGGTTTCAGATGTCTTTAAGATACTGTTTGAAGAGGAAGTGTTTCAGATGTCTTTAAGATACTGTGTGAAGAGGTAGGGTTTCAGATGTCTTTAAGATACTGTGTGAAGAGGAAGGGTATCAGATGTCTTTACGATACTGTGTGAAGAGGAAGGGTTTCAGATGTCTAAGATACTGTGTGAAGAGGAAGGGTTTCAGATGTCTTTAAGATACTGTGTGAAGGGGAAGGGTTTCAGATGTCTTTAAGATACTTTGTGAAGAGGTAGGGTTTCAGATGTCTTTAAGATACTGTGTGAAGAGGAAGGGTTTCAGATGTCTTTAAGATACTGTGTGAAGAGGAAGGGTTTCAGATGTCTTTAAGATACTGTGTGAAGAGGTAGGGTTTCAGATGTCTTTAAGATACTGTTTGAAGAGGAAGGGTTTCAGATGTCTTTAAGATACTGTGTGAAGAGGAAGGGTTTCAGATGTCTAAGATACTGTGTGAAGAGGAAGGGTTTCAGATGTCTTTAAGATACTGTGTGAAGAGGTAGGGTTTCAGATGTCTTTAAGATACTGTTTGAAGAGGAAGGGTTTCAGATGTCTTATTTAAGATACTGTGTGAAGAGGTAGGGCTTCAGATGTCTTTAAGATACTGTGTGAAGAGGAAGGGTTTCAGATGTCTTATTTAAGATACTGTTTGAAGAGGTAGGGTTTCAGATGTCTTTAAGATACTGTGTGAAGAGGAAGGGTTTCAGATGTCTTTAAGATACTGTTTGAAGAGGAAGGGTTTCAGATGTCTTTAAGATACTGTGTGAAGAGGAAGGGTTTCAGATGTCTTTAAGATACTGTGTGAAGAGGTAGGGTTTCAGATGTATTTAAGATACTGTGTGAAGAGGAAGGGTTTCAGATGTCTTTAAGATACTGTTTGAAGAGGAAGGGTTTCAGATGTCTTTAAGATACTGTGTGAAGAGGAAGGGTTTCAGATGTCTTTAAGATACTGTTTGAAGAGGAAGGGTTTCAGATGTCTTTATGATACTGTGTGAAGAGGAAGGGTTTCAGATGTCTTTAAGATACTGTGTGAAGAGGTAGGGTTTCAGATGTCTTTAAGATACTGTGTGAAGAGGAAGGGTTTCAGATGTCTTTAAGATACTGTGTGAAGAGGAAGGGTTTCAGATGTCTCATTTACGATACTGTGTGAAGAGGAAGGGTTTCAGATGTCTTTAAGATACTGTGTGAAGAGGAAGGGTTTCAGATGTCTTTAAGATACTGTGTGAAGAGGAAGGGTTTCAGATGTCTTTAAGATACTGTGTGAAGAGGAAGGGTTTCAGATGTCTTTAAGATACTGTTTGAAGAGGTAGGGTTTCAGATGTCTTTAAGATACTGTGTGAAGAGGTAGGGTTTCAGATGTCTTTAAGATACTGTGTGAAGAGGAAGGGTTTCAATGTCTTTAAGATACTGTGTGAAGAGGAAGGGTTTCAGATGTCTTTAAGATACTGTGTGAAGAGGAAGGGTTTCAGATGTCTTTAAGATACTGTGTGAAGAGGAAGGGTTTCAGATGTCTTTAAGATACTGTGTGAAGAGGAAGCTTTTCAGATGTCTTTAAGATACTGTGTGAAGAGGTAGGGTTTCAGATGTCTTTAAGATACTGTGTGAAGAGGAAGGGTTTCAGATGTCTTTAAGATACTTCGTGAAGAGGAAAGGTTTCAGATGTCTTTAAGATACTGTGTGAAGAGGAAGGGTTTCAGATGTCTTTAAGATACTGTGTGAAGAGGAAGGGTTTCAGATGTCTTTAAGATACTGTGTGAAGAGGAAGGGTTTCAGATGTCTTTAAGATACTGTTTGAAGAGGAAGGGTTTCATATGTTTTTAAGATACTGTTTGAAGAGGAAGGGTTTCAGATGTCTTTAAGATACTGTGTGAAGAGGAAGAGTTTCAGATGTCTTTAAGATACTGTGTGAAGAGGAAGGGTTTCAGATGTCTTTAAGATACTGTTTGAAGAGGAAGGGTTTCAGATGTCTTTAAGATACTGTGTGTAGAGGAAGGGTTTCAGATGTCTTTAAGATACTGTGTGAAGAGGAAGGGTTTAAGATGTCTTTAAGATACTGTGTGTAGAGGAAGGGTTTCAGATGTCTTTAAGATACTGTGTGAATAGGAAGGGTTTCAGATGTCTGTAAGATACTGTGTGAAGAGGAAGGGTTTCAGATGTCTTATTTAAGATACTGTGTGAAGAGGAAGGGTTTCAGATGTCTTTAAGATACTGTGTGAAGAGGTAGGGTTTCAGATGTCTTTAAGATACTGTGTGAAGAGGAAGGGTTTCAGATGTCTTTAAGATACTGTGTGAAGAGGAAGGGTTTCAGATGTCTTTAAGATACTGTGTGAAGAGGAAGGGTTTCAGATGTCTTATTTAAGATACTGTGTGAAGTGGAAGGGTTTCCGGCGCCGACAGAGATGGCAGCCTCGCTTCACGTTCTCAGGAAACCATGCAGTATTTTGTTTTTTTATGTATTACTTCTTACATTATTACCCGGGAAATATTAAGTTTTATTACATACAACCGGGAGGAACTATTGGATATAAGAGCAACGCTAACTTACCAACATTACCAGGAATACGACTTTCCCAAAGAGGATTCTCGGTTTGCTAACTCAAACACAATAATAGACTGGATAGCACGTGGCTACTCAAAGCAACGGCGGCGCCGGAGAAGAGGGAAACGCGCCGGTCTTTTGGTCAAGCTACGACGACGGGCGATCGTGCACCTCTCCCGAGTATTTTAATCGCCAATGTACAGTCTCTTGACAACAAAGTCAAATTGGACCCACTCCAATTTGCTTACCGTCCCAATAGGTCCACAGACGACGCAATCGCAATCACACTGCATACTGCCCTAACCCATCTGGACAAGAGGAATACTTATGTAAGAATGCTGTTCATCGACTACAGCTCAGCATTTAACACCATAGTTCCCTCCAAGCTCGTCATTAAGCTCGAGACCCAGGGTCTCACCCAGCCTTGTGCAACTGCTGACTGACGGGCCGGTCCCAGGTGGTGAGGGTAGGAAACAACATCTCCACTCCGCTGATCCTCAACACTGGGGCCCCACAAGCAGGTGCTCTCAGCCCTCTCCTGTACTCCCTGTTTACTCATGACTGCGTGGCCAAGCACGCATCCAACTCAATCATCAAGTTTGCTGACGACACTACAGTGGTAGGCTTGATTACCAACAACGACGCATTTAGACGGCCTACAGAGAGGAGGTGAGGGCCCTCGGAGTGTGGTGTCAGGAAAATAACCTCTCACTCAATGTCAGCAAAACAAAGGAGATGATCGTGGGACTTCAGGAAACAGGAGAGGGAGCACCCCTATCCACATCGAGGGGACAGTAGTGGAGAGGGTGGAAAGTTTTAAGTTCCTCGGTGTACACATCACGGACAAACTGGAATTGGTCCACCCACACAGACAGCATGGTGAAGAAGGCGCACAGCGCCTCTTCAACCTCAGGAGGCTGAAGAAATTCGGCTTGTCACCAAAATCACTCACAAACTTTTACAGATGCACTATCGAGAGCATCCTGTCGGGCTGTATCACCGCCTGGTACGGCAACTGCTCCGCCCACAAACGTAAGGCTCTCCAGAGGGTAGTGAGGACTACACAGCGCATCACCTACCGGAAACCTACCTGCCCTCCAGGACACCTACACCACCCGATGTCACAGGAAGGCCAAAAAGATCATCAAGGACAACAACCACCCGAGCCACTGCCTGTTCACCCCGCTATCATCCAGAAGGCGAGGTCAGTACAGGTGCATCAAAGCTGGGACCGAGAGACTGAAAAACAGCTTCTACCTCAAGGCCATCAGACTGTTAAACAGCCATCACTAACATTGAGTGGCTGCTGCCAACATACTGACTTAAATCTCTAGCCACTTTAAACATAGGAATTGGATGTAACAAATGTATCACTAGCCACTTTAAACAATTTTGTATATAATGTTTACGATCCGACATTACTCATATCAAATGTATACACTGTACTCTAAACCATCTACTGTATCTTGCCTATGCTGCTCGCCATCGAACCCAAATCTCTAGCCACTTTAATAATTATAACTTTAATAATTATAACTGGATGAAATAATGTATCACTAGCCACTTTAAACAATGCCATTTATATAATGTTTACATATCCTACACTACTCATCTCATATATATATATATATATGTGTATATACTGTACTCCATACCATCTACTGCATCTTGCCTATGCCGGTCAGCCATCGCTCATCCATATATTTATATGTACATACTCGTATTCATTCCTTTACTCTTGTGTGTATAAGGTAGTTGTTGTGAATTTGTTAGATTACTTGTTAGATACTACTGCATGGTCGGAACTAGAAGCACAAGCATTTCGCTACACTCGCATTAACATCTGCTAACCATGTGTATGTGACAAATAAAATTTGATTTGATTTGATTTACCTATGATGAAAATTACAGGCCTCTCTCATCTTTTTAAGTGAGAGAACTTGCACAATTGGTGGCTGACTAAATACTTTTTTGCCCCACTGTATATTCACCCAGCTAGAGTCCCTGAGGGAGACGAGAGAGAGAGGAGCATGTTGACGATGAGATTCATCATTTATTTCTAGATGTTAGTGACGGATGGATGGAGGGATGGGTATAGCATCAGGGTGACCTAAAGGATTAGAAAATAGGAGTGTGTGATGCAGAAGGAAAAGGCCTAGGTTGGTTAACTAGAACAGGGCCTGGTTATGGGACAGAAAACACTGTATCCCCGCCTGGCTACACACTGAGGGGAAGGCTGGGGAGGGAGGGGCAGGAGGGAGGGAGGCTGGGGGTGGAGAGAGGGAGGCTGGGGGTGAGAGAGAGGGAGGCTGGGGGTGGAGAGAGAGGAGGCTGGGGGTGAGAGAGAGGGAGGCTGGGGGTGGAGAGAGAGGGAGGCTGGGGGTGGAGAGAGAGGGAGGCTGGGGGTGGAGAGAGGGAGGCTGGGGGTGGAGAGAGAGTTGAGGCTGGGGTGAGAGAGAGGGGAGGCTGGGGGTGGAGAGAGGGAGGCTGGGGGTGGAGAGAGAGGAGGCTGGGGGTGGAGAGAGGGAGGCTGGGGGTGGAGAGAGAGGAGGCTGGGGGTGGAGAGAGGAGGCTGGGGGTGGAGAGAGAGGGGATCCTGGGGGTGGAGATAGAGGGGAGGCTGGGGGTGGAGAGAGAGGGGATCCTGGGGGTGGAGAGAGAGGAGGCTGGGAGATTAATGTACTGACTACGATTGTGATATGTGGTTGTCCCACCTAGCTATCTGGAGATGAATGAAGTCCCTCTTATCATTGTTTCAGTACGACCTAGTCCCTCTTATCAATGTTTCAGTAGACCTAGTCCCTCTTATCAATGTTTCAGTAGACCTTCTAGTCCCTCTTATCAATGTTTCAGTAGACCTAGTCCCTCTTATCAATGTTTCAGTAGACCTACTCCCTCGTATCAATGTTTCAGTAGACCTACTCCCTCTTATCATTGTTTCAGTAGACCTAGTCCCTCTTATCAATGTTTCAGTAGACCTACTCCCTCTTATCATTGTTTCAGTAGACCTAGTCCCTCTTATCAATGTTTCAGTAGACCTAGTCCCTCTTATCAATGTTTCAGTAGACCTAGTCCCTCTTATCAATGTTTCAGTAGACCTAGTCCCTCTTATCAATGTTTCAGTAGACCTAGTCCCTCTTATCAATGTTTCAGTAGGACCTACTCCCTCTTATCAATGTTTCAGTAGACCTAGTCCCTCTCCTCTCTCTCTCACACTCACCACACCCACCCACTCTCTCACTTCCCCCCTCTCTCCATCCCTCCCCTCTCTCTCCCTCCCACACCCACTTTCTCTCTCTCTCTCTAACTCTATCCCATCTCTATCCCCATCTCTATCCCCATCTCTATCCCATCTCTATCCACATCTCTATCCCATCTCTATCCCCATCTCTATCCCCATCTTTATCCAATCTCTATCCCCATCTCTATCCCATTTCTATCCCAATCTCTATCCCATCTCTATCCCCATCTCTATCCCATCTCTATCCCCATCTCTATCCCCATCTCTGTCCCCATCTCTATCCCATCTCTATTCCATCTCTCTCCCGACATTTATCCCATCTCTCTCCCATCTCTCTCCCATCTCTCTCCCCATCTCTAATCTATCTCTATCCACATCTCTATCCCAATCTCTATCCCATCTCTATCCACATCTCTTTACCATCTCTATCCCATCAATGTTTCAGTAGACCTACTAGTCCCTCTTATCAATGTTTCAGTAGACCTAGTCCCTCTTATCAATGTTTCAGTAGACCTAGTTCCTCTCCTCTCTCTCACACTCACCACACCCACCCACCCACTCTCCCTCCCTCTCTCTCTCTCTCTCTCTCTCTCCCTCCCACACCCACTCTCTCTCTCTCTCTCTCTCTCTCTCTCTCTCTCTCTCTCTCTCTCTCCCACACCCACTTTCTCTCTCTCTAACTCTATCCCATCTCTATCCCAATCTCTATCCCATCTCTATCCCAATCTCTATCCCCATCTCTATCCCCATCTCTATCCTATCTCTATCCCCATCTCTATCCCCATCTCTATCCCATCTCTATCCCCATCTCTATCCCATCTATCCCCATCTCTATCCCATCTCTATCCCCATCTCTATCCCCATCTCTATCCCATCTCTATCCCCATCTCTATCCCCATCTCTATCCCCATCTCTATCCCCATCTCTATCCCCATCTCTATCCCCATCTCTATCCCATCTCTATCCCCATCTCTATCCCCATCTCTATCCCTATCTCTATCCCCATCTCTATCCCCCATCTCTATCCCCCATCTCTATCCCTATCTCTATCCCCATCTCTATCCCCATCTCTATCCCCATCTCTATCCCATCTCTATCCCCATCTCTATCCCCATCTCTATCCCCATCTCTATCCCATCTCTGTCATCTCTATCCCCATCTCTATCCCCATCTCTATCCCCATCTCTATCCCCATCTCTATCCTCCATCTCTATCCCCATCTCTATCCCCATCTCTCTATCCCTATCTCTATCCCTATCTCTATCTCTATCCCCATCTCTATCCCCATCTCTATCCCCATCTCTATCCCATCTCTATCCCATCTCTATCCCCATCTCTATCCCCATCTCTATCCCCATCTCTATCCCCATCTCTATCCCTATCTCTATCCCTATCTCTATCCCCATCTCTATCCCCATCTCTATCCCCATCTCTATCCCCATCTCTATCCCATCTCTATCCCATCTCTATCCCCATCTCTATCCCCATCTCTATCCCCATCTCTATCCCTATCTCTATCCCTATCTCTATCCCCATCTCTATCCCCATCTCTATCCCCATCTCTATCCCCATCTCTATCCCCATCTCTTTCCCTTTTTCGGTCCCTTGCTCTGTCCCTATCAGTTAAATTCAATTTAAGGGCTTTATTGGCATGGGAAACATATGTTAACATTGCCAAGCAAGTGAAATAGATAATTAACATAAGTGAAATAAACAAAAATGAACAGTAAACATTAATCTCACAAAACTTCCAACAGAAAAAGACATTTCAAATGTCATATTATGTCTATATACTGTGGTGTAATGATATGCAAATAGTTAAAGTACAAAAGGGAAAATAAAGAAATATGAGTTTTTTCTTCACTGGTTGCCCTTTTCTTGTGGCAACAGGTCACAGATCTTGCTGCTGTGACGGCACTCTGTGGCATTTCACCCAGTAGATATGGGAGATTATGAAAATTGGCTTTGTTTTCTAATTCTTTGTGGGTCTGTGTAATCTGAGGGAAATGGCTCCTGAGCTGGACAGCTAACTGGGCAATGGCATGACTTCACACACAGTCCAACAGTCCACACACTCTCTCCAAGAGAGAGAACACACACACCCCAGCCCGCCAGGGAGGAAGTGACACAGTGTACCACCAGAGCAGAAGAACACACACACCTCTTTCCGAGTGAGAACACAGAGAGAGAGAGACAGTAATCATATTCAAGCTCTGACCCATTTTACACATTTATCCTCCTCCATCTCTCCTCTCTCTTCTCTTCCCTCCATCTCTCCTCTCTCTTCTCTTCCCTCCATCTCTCCTCTCTCTCTCTTCCCTCCATCTCTCCCCTCTCTTCCCTCCATCTCTCCTCTCTCTTCCCTCCATCTCTCCTCTCTCTTCCCTCCATCTCTCCTCTCTCTTCCCTCCATCTCTCCTCTCTCTTCCCTCCATCTCTCCTCTCTCTTCCCTCCATCTCTCCTCTCTCTTCTCTTCCCTCCATCTCTCCTCTCTCTTCTCTTCCCTCCATCTCTCCTCTCTCTTCCCTCCATCTCTCCTCTCTCTTCCCTCCATCTCTCCTCTCTCTTCCCTCCATCTCTCCTCTCTCTTCCCTCCATCTCTCCTCTCTCTTCTCTTCCCTCCATCTCTCCTCTCTCTTCTCTTCCCTCCATCTCTCCTCTTCCTTCTCTGTAGCTTTCCTTTCATCCAGGCTGAGGCTTTCCTTTATTTACAGCTAGTTTCTATACTTCTAGTTTCTATACTGCTAGTTCATATACTGCTAGTTCTATTTATGAACTGCTAGTTCTATATACTTCTAGTTCATATACTGCTAGTTCTATATACTGCTGGTTTATATACTGCTAGTTCTATATACTGCTAGTTCATATACTGCTAGTTCATATACTGCTAGTTCTATATACTGCTAGTTCATATACTTCTAGTTCATATACTGCTAGTTCTATATACCGCTAGTTTAAATACTGCTAGTTCATATACTGCTAGTTCTATATACTGCTGGTTCTATATACTGATAGTTCATATACTGCTAGTTCATATACTGCTAGTTTTATATACCGCTAGTTTAAATACTGCTAGTTCATATACTGCTAGTTCCATATACTGCTAGTTCATATACTGCTAGTTCATATATACCGTTAGTTTAAATACTGCTCGTTCTATATACTGCTAGTTCATATACTGCTAGTTTAAATACTGCTAGTTCTATATACTACTAGTTTAAATACTGCTAGTTCATGTACTGCTAGTTCATATACTGCTAGTTCTATATACCACTAGTTTAAATACTGCTAGTTCATATACTGCTAGTTCATATACTGCTAGTTCATATATACCACTAATTTAAATACTGCTAGTTCATATACTGCTAGTTTAAATACTGCTAGTTCATATACTGCTAGTTCATATACTGCTAGTTCATATATACCACTAGTTTAAATACTGCTAGTTCTATATACCGCTACTTTAAATACTGCTAGTTCTATATACTGGCAGTATATGAACTAGCAGTATATGAACTAGCAGTATTTAAAGTAGCGGTATATAGAACTAGCAGTATATGAACTAGCGGTATATGAACTAGTGGTATATAGAACTAGCAGTATTTAAAGTAGCGGTATATAGAACTAGCAGTATTTAAACTAGTGGTATATATGAACTAGCAGTATATGAACTAGCAGTATATGAACTAGCAGTATTTAAACTAGCAGTATATGAACTAGCAGTATTTAAACTAGTTGTATATATGAACTAGCAGTATATGAACTAGCAGTATTTAAACTAGCGGTATATAGAACTAGCAGTATATGAACTAGCAGTACATGAACTAGCAGTATTTAAACTAGTGGTATATAGAACTAGCAGTATTTAAACTAGCAGTATATGAACTAGCAGTATATAGAATGAGCAGTATTTAAACTAACGGTATATATGAACTAGCAGTATTTAAACTAGCGGTATATAGAACTAAAAGTATATGAACTAGCAGTATATGAACTAACAGTATATGAACTAGCAGTATTTAAACTAGCGGTATATAAAACTAGCAGTATATGAACTAGCAGTATATGAACCAGCAGTATATAGAACTAGCAGTATATGAACTAGCAGTATGTTCTATATACCGCTAGTTCATATACCGCTAGTTCATATACTGCTAGTTTAAATACTGCTAGTTCATATACTGCTAGTTCATATACTGCTAGTTCTATATACTGCTAGTTTAACTACTGCTAGTTCATATATACCGCTAGTTCATATACTGCTAGTTCATATACTGCTAGTCGATATACTGCTAGTTCTATACACTGCTAGTTTAAATACTGCTAGTTCATATATACCGCTAGTTTAAATACTGCTAGTTCATATACTGCTAGTTCATATACTGCTAGTTCATATACTGCTAGTTCATATACTGCTAGTTCATATGCTGCTAGTTCTATATACTGCTAGTTTAAATACTGCTAGTTCATATACTGCTAGTTCATATACTGCTAGTTCATATACTGCTAGTTCATATACTGCTAGTTCATATGCTGCTAGTTCTATATACTGCTAGTTTAAATACTGCTAGTTCATATACCGCTAGTTCATATACCGCTAGTTCATATACCGCTAGTTCATATACTGCTAGTTCATATACTGCTAGTTTATATACAGCTAGTTCTATATACTGCTAGTTCATATACTGCTAGTTCAATATACCGCTAGTTTAAATACTGCTAGTTCTATATACTGCTAGTTCTATATAGCGCTAGTTCATATACTGCTAGTTCATATACTGCTAGTTCAATATACCGCTAGTTTAAATACTGCTAGTACACATACTGCTAGTTCTACAAATATATACTGCTAGTTCACATACTGCTAGTTCATATACTGCTAGTTATATATATGGATATATATTGCTAGTTCACATACTGCTAGTTTTATATTTATAGAGATGGGAAGTATATATATAGAGATGAGATGGGATAGAGAGGGGGATAGAGAGGGGGATAGAGAGAGGGATAGAGATGGGGTAGAGATGGGGATAGTGATGGGATAGTGATGGGATAGAGATGGGATAGAGATGGGGATAGTGATGGGATAGAGATGGGATAGAGATGGGGAGAGAGATGGGGAGAGAGATGGGATAGAGATGGGAGAGATGGGGAGAGAGATGGGATAGAGATGGGATAGAGATGGGAGAGGGATAGAGGTGGGATAGAGATAGGGATAGAGATAGGGATAGAGGTGGGATAGAGGTGGGATAGAGGTGGGATAGAGATGGGGATAGAGGTGGGATAGACAGAGGGATAGAGAAGGGGATAGAGAAGGGGATAGAGATTGGGAGAGAGATGGGGATAGAGATGGGGATAGAGATGGGGATAGAGATGGGGATAGAACAGGTCAATTTTTGAACAATCCACTGTGTCTGTCTGACTGGAAGAGCTCTTTGTCACTGATGATGTGTGCAGCTGTTTGGTGACAGATGAAATGTTTGGTGTTTTGGTATTTTATTAGGATCCCCATTACCTGTAGCGAAAGACACAGCTACTCTTCTTGGGGTCCCTACAAAACATGAAACATGTTATAATACAGAACATTAAAAGACAAGAACAACTCAAGGACAAAACTACATCAATAATGGAAGTGTGCACAGGAGCATTCAACAGTCTGTCTGTCGTCCTGTCTCTCATCCTGTCTGCCTGCTTGTCTCGCTGTCTGTTTCTCTGCCTATCTCTCTCGCTCCCTGTCTGTCTCTCACCCTGTCTGTTTGCCTGTCTCGCTACCTGTCTGTCTGTCTGCCTGTCTCTCTCCCTCCCTGTCTGCCTGTCTCTCTGTCTGCCTGTCTCTCACCCTGTTTGCCTGCCTGTCTCGCTACCTGTCTGCCTATCTCTCATCCTGTCTGCTTGTCTCACTCCCAGGTCTGTTTGCCTGTCTCTCTCCCTGTCTGTCAGTCTCTCTCCCTGTCTGATTGTCTCTCTCCCTGTCTGCTTGTCTCTCTCCCTGTCTGCCTGTCTCTCTCCCTGTCTGCCTGTCTCTCTCCCTGTTTGACTGTCTCTCTGCCTGTCTGACTGTCTCTCTGCCTGTCTCTCTCCCTGTCTCTCTCCCTGTCTGCATGTCTCTCTCCCTGTCTGCCTGTCTCTCTCCCTGTCTGCCTGTCTCTCTCCCTGTCTGACTGTCTCTCTCCATGTCTGTCTTTCCCTCCACCTGTCAGTCTGTCCGCCTGTCTCTCTCTCAGTCTGCCTGTCTCTCTTCCTGCCTGTCTGCCCATCTCTGGTCCTGTCTGCCCGTCTCTGGCCATGTCTGCACACCTTTCTCCATGTCTGTCTCTCCCTCCCCCTGTCGGTCTGTCTGCCTGTCTCTCTCCATGTCGTTAACTTCTTCTAACTGAAAACTTATAGTCCTACTGTCATTAACGTATAGTCTACTTGTTGGATGGATTGGATGCATTGGTGTCTAGCTGTAGGTTAGTTGACTAGTGATATTGGTGTCTAGCTGTAGGCTAGTTGTCTAGTGATGTTGGTGTCTAGCTGTAGGCTAGTTGTCTAGTGATGTTGGTGTCTAGCTGTAGGCTAGTTGTCTAGTGATGTTGGTGTCAGCTGTAGGCCAGTTGTCTAGTGATGTTGGTGTCTGGCTGTAGGCTGGTTGTCTAGTGATGTTGGTGTCTGGCTGTAGGCTGGTTGTCTAGTGATGTTGGTGTCTAGCTGTAGGCTGGTTGTCTAGTGATGTTGGTGTCTGGCTGTAGGCCAGTTGTCTAGTGATATTGGTGTCTAGCTGTAGGCTGGTTGTCTAGTGATGTTGGTGTCTAGCTGTAGGCCTGGTTGTCTAGTGATGTTGGTGTCTGGCTGTAGGCTAGTTGTCTAGTGATGTTGGTGTCTGGCTGTAGGCTAGTTGTCTAGTGATATTGGTGTCTGGCTGTAGGCCAGGCTGGTTGTCTAGTGATATTGGTGTCTGGCTGCAGGCTGGTTGTCTAGTGATAATGGTGTCTGGCTGTAGGCTAGTTGTCTAGTGATGTTGGTGTCTAGCTGTAGGTTAGTTGTCTAGTGATGTTGGTGTCTAGCTGTAGGCTAGTTGTCTAGTGATATTGGTGTCTAGCTGTAGGCTAGTGATGTTGGTGTCTAGCTGTAGGCTAGTGATGTTGGTGTCTAGCTGTAGGCTAGTTGTCTAGTGATGTTGGTGTCTAGCTGTAGGCTAGTTGTCTAGTGATGTTGGTGTCTAGCTGTAGGCTAGTTGTCTAGTGATGTTGGTGTCTAGCTGTAGGCTAGTTGTCTAGTGATGTTGGTGTCTAGCTGTAGGCTAGTTGTCTAGTGATATTGGTGTCTAGCTGTAGGCTAGTTGTCTAGTGATGTTGGTGTCTGGCTGTAGGCTAGTTGTCTAGTGATATTGGTGTCTAGCTGTAGGCTAGTTGTCTAGTGATAATGGTGTCTAGCTGTAGGCTAGTTGTCTAGTGATGTTGGTGTCTAGCTGTAGGTTAGTTGTCTAGTGATAGTGGTGTCTAGCTGCAGGCTAGTTGTCTAGTGATGTTGGTGTCTGGCTGTAGGCCAGTTGTCTAGTGATGTTGGTGTCTGGCTGTAGGCTGTTGTCTAGTGATGTTGGTGCTCAGCTGCAGGCTAGTTGTCTAGTGATGCTGGTGTCTAGCTGTAGGCTAGTTGTCTAGTGATGTTGGTGTCTAGCTGTAGGCTGGTTGTCTAGTGATAGTGGTGTCTAGCTGCAGGCTAGTTGTCTAGTGATATTGGTGTCTAGCTGTAGGCCAGTTGTCTAGTGATATTGGTGTCTAGCTGTAGGCTAGTTGTCTAGTGATGTTGGTGTCTAGCTGTAGGCTAGTTGTCTAGTGATGTTGGTGTCTAGCTGTAGGCTAGTTGTCTAGTGATATTGGTGTCTAGCTGTAGGCTAGTTGTCTAGTGATGTTGGTGTCTAGCTGTAGGCTAGTTGTCTAGTGATGTTGGTGTCTAGCTGTAGGCTAGTTGTCTAGTGATGTTGGTGTCTAGCTGTAGGCTAGTTGTCTAGTGATGTTGGTGTCTAGGTCTACCCACCTGAACATCACCTGTAGGTCTACCCACCTGAACAACACCTGTAGGTCTACCCACCTGATCAACAGCTGACTGACAAAAGCAAACTATCAACGGATAAATCTAATAGGCAGAAATCCGGCACTACTGAGTGGACGGATCCGCCACATAGAAATAAATGGTTTAAACCATGTCACAAAGGTGGGGGGTGTAAGTTTAATTTGGACGATTTTACTTTCATATTTACCGCTGTAAAACATATTCACCAGTACATTTTAAACAAATAGGAGAATGGTTAAATGGACATTATTTATAGACCCCCACCCAACCCCCCAAAAGTGTAACTTTTGTTGCATATAGGGGATCTAACGTCTCATTCAGTGGAGCTGAGCCCCCCCTGCCTCCCCCGTAATTCACACCATGCTCTAACATCTCTATGTATCTCTCTCCTCTCTCCTGTCCAGACGGTCCCGAAGCCCATCGCCCTGGAGCCGTGTTTTGGGAACAAGGCTGCTGTCCTCTCCATCTTTGTCCGTTTACCCAGAGGCACCGGGGGCATTCCCCCGCCCGGTCAGTCTGGTAAGATACAGGGATACCCTCCTTCTGTCTATGTTTTCTCTCTCTCTGTCTCTCTCGCTGTCTCTCTTTCTCTCTCTCTCTCTGTCTGTCTGTCTGTCTGCCAGAGGTGGCTCCCCGCTGTCTCTCCCCAGTCTCCCCGCTGTCTCTCCCCGCTGTCTCTCCCCATTCTCCCCGCTGTCTCACCCCAGTCTCTCCCTAGTTTCTCCCCAGTTTCTCCCCTGTCTCCCCCCAGTCTCCCCGCTGTTTCTCCCCAGTTTCTCCCCTGTCTCCCCCCAGTCTCTCCCTAGTTTCTCCCCACTTTCTCCCCTGTCTCCCCCCAGTCTCTCCCCAGTCTCTCCCCAGTTTCTCCCCACTGTCTCTCCTCAGTTTTTCCCCGCTGTCTCTCCCCAGTTTCTACCCAGTTTCTCCCCGCTGTCTCTCCCCTACTCCATACCAAAACGGTACTCGATACCATCACTGTACTTGATACCAAAACGAGAAGGCATATTAGCCAAAGTCCCAGAATGGCACTTGATCCAGACAGATAAACTCAGCTACTGCTCTGTTCAATCGTTGGGTATCTTTTGAGTTCAATATCATTACATTTTACATTTGTTATGTCCATTTTTCAGAGACAGCCTTGCATCAATAAATCAATCATACAATCAATTTGACTTTGGTAAAAAACAATCTAACTACATAGCATAATGGTAATCATGTATTTCAATGGCAAATCTCTATTGATAAACTGGGTACATCAAGATGTAGCCTATCTACAATACAGGTGAATGAATATTATTCAATAGGAGTGTGACCAATGGCGTTCAGTTATTGAGAATGTTTTGGCTGGATACACAATCTGTTTCCCTTCCATTTGGGACCTATTTGATGGTACTTATCAACATCATTTGCATAGAAGAAGCAATCTCTTCTTGTTTCAAATTGTGCTCTGTCTTTATGACTTCATTCACGATGCATGAGCCACTTTGCTATGCGCTTTGCACACACAGGTAGTTTAGTTGGTGAAGGAGGCACGAGGCAGAGATAATTTTCTCCAGTATCTCTGCTTGAGAGAGATGATGATGAAGTGAATGAATCAAGTTCTTGGTGACAATCAGCTTTGAAGTCAGCATATTTTGCCTTATCACAAACAAAGTACTAGGGTAATGAATTGATGTTAGCTTCAGCTGTCAGCTAGCTAGGAAAGTTAGCCTACAAAGCTGGAAGCTACCGGTATCATCTTGCATTGTAAAGTGTTGTAGCCTGTAGGGACATTGTTTTGCGAACAATAAATAACAGTTTCAACATGTCTACATGCCGTGTCACATTATTGAAGACTGTTAACTTCCATGCAGCCGAACGTGCTGCAGCCCAGACTCCCGGTGGTTCCTCGTCAGCAGTTAGTGGAGCAGGCACGGAGCTCTATAAAGGCTGCAGCCCAGACTCCCGGTGGTTCCTCGTCAGCAGTTAGTGGAGCAGGCACGGAGCTCTATAAAGGCTGCAGCCCAGACTCCCGGTGATTCCTCGTCAGCAGTTAGTGGAGCAGGCACGGAGCTCTATAAAGGCTGCAGCCCAGACTCCCGGTGGTTCCTCGTCAGCAGTTGAGTGGAGCAGGCACGGAGCTCTATAAAGGCTGCAGCCCAGACTCCCGGTGGTTCCTCGTCAGCAGTTAGTGGAGCAGGCACGGAGCTCTATAAAGGCTGCAGCCCAGACTCCCGGTGGTTTCTCGTCAGCAGTTAATGGAGCAGGCACGGAGCTCTATAAAGGCTGCAGCCCAGACTCCCGGTGGTTCCTCGTCAGCAGTTAGTGGAGCAGGCACGGAGCTCTATAAAGGCTGCAGCCCAGACTCCCGGTGGTTCCTCGTCAGCAGTTAGTGGAGCAGGCACGGGCTCTATAAAGGCTGCAGCCCAGACTCCCGGTGGTTTCGTCAGCAGTTAGTGGAGCAGGCACGGAGCTCTATAAAGGCTGCAGCCCAGACTCCCGGTGGTTCCTCGTCAGCAGTTAGTGGAGCAGGCACGGAGCTCTATAAAGGCTGCAGCCCAGACTCCCGGTGGTTCCTCGTCAGCAGTTAGTGGAGCAGGCACGGAGCTCTATAAAGGCTGCAGCCCAGACTCCCGGTGGTTCCTCGTCAGCAGTTAGTGGAGCAGGCACGGAGCTCTATAAAGGCTGCAGCCCAGACTCCCGGTGGTTCCTCGTCAGCAGTTAGTGGAGCAGGCACGGAGCTCTATAAAGGCTGCAGCCCAGACTCCCGGTGGTTT
Source organism: Brachymystax lenok tsinlingensis (assembly GCA_030435695.1). Taxonomy (NCBI): domain Eukaryota; kingdom Metazoa; phylum Chordata; class Actinopteri; order Salmoniformes; family Salmonidae; genus Brachymystax; species Brachymystax lenok. The sequence continues at coordinate 44,534,066 of CM059786.1, read as the reverse complement.
CGTCAGCAGTTAGTGGAGCAGGCACGGAGCTCTATAAAGGCTGCAGCCCAGACTCCCGGTGGTTCCTGCGTCAGCAGTTAGTGGAGCAGGCACACGGGCTCTATAAAGGCTGCAGCCCAGACTCCCGGTGGTTCCTCGTCAGCAGTTAGTGGAGCAGGCACGGAGCTCTATAAAGGCTGCAGCCCAGACTCCGGTGGTTCCTCGTCAGCAGTTAGTGGAGCAGGCACGGAGCTCTATAAAGGCTGCAGCCCAGACTCCCGGTGGTTCTGCGTCAGCAGTTAGTGGAGCAGGCACGGAGCTCTATAAAGGCTGCAGCCCAGACTCCCGGTGGTTCCTCGTCAGCAGTTAGTGGAGCAGGCACGGAGCTCTATAAAGGCTGCAGCCCAGACTCCCGGTGGTTCCTCGTCAGCAGTTAGTGGAGCAGGCACAGAGCTCTATAAACTGATAGACAGACTTGATCCTCACAATCAGTAGACAACGTGAGACGCATTTGACAGAAGTCCCGAAAGTAACAGAAATCCCAGTACCGAACCTTTTTTTCAGTTTGGAAAACGTTTGGCTATACCGTGCAACACTAATCCTACTTGTGCACTTCTGCAATGGCTACCATCTTCTGAATTAAAGTGCCACCAGCCACCACTGTATCCTAAGGCCCAGATTGGTTAGTGATGAACATATTTGGTCCTAACTGTAGTCAGTACCCTAATAGATATGTTACTAACCTGTCTGTCTGTCTGTCTGTCTGTCTGTAGGTCTAACGGTGGCCAATGCCCTAGACATGTCCCAGCAGATGTGTCTTGGTTACACCATATCCTGTTACTAATACATCACTTCCTGTCTCTGTGCAGGGCTAACGGTGGCCTCGGCACTGGTGGACGTGTCTCAGCAGACGAGTCTTGGTTACAAGGAGAAGTCAGGTGGCCTGAGGAACAGGAAGCAACACCCCTCCACCTGTATCTGACCACACCCCCTGCTCGCCCCTGGGCCCCGCCCTGCTTTCCCCTAACCCCGCCCCCCGCCCCGAGGACTATAACCCCGAACTGGAGGGAGAGAAGGAGGGAGAAAAGGGGGAGAGGAATGGAGGGAGATAGTGGGGTGAAGGCAGGGGCACCTATTGGACAGTCACCCCCTAAAGGCTTCCCAGTTGACACCTGGGACACCACACCACCTCGTCAGGAGAAGAGAGGAACCACGGCGTCATCGCTGCTAGAAGAGAGGTCTCTCTGTCTGACTGGTGCTGCTAACAATCTCCTGTTAGAATCTCTCTTAGGGTCACTTTTCCTTCTGTTTTCTTCTTCTGGTGAGACCACACTGCTGCTCTGGTTCTCCTCCCCTCTCTCTCTCCCCTCTACCCCCCGTCTCCCCTTCTCTCCCCTTCTCTCCCCTTCTCTCCCCCTCTCTCCCTCTACCCCCTTCTCTCCCCTTCTCTACCCCCTCTCTACCCCTCTCTCCCCTCTCTACCCCTCTCTCCCCTCTACCCTCGCTACCCCTGACAGCCTCAACCTCAAACAAGACAACTCCTTCCTGTATAGTCTCTTTTGGAAGTCTCCTCTGGAAGCCTCCTCTGGAAGCCTCCTCTGGAAGCCTCCTCTGGAAGTCTCCTCTGGAAGCCTCCTCTGGAAGCCTCCTCTGGAAGTCTCCTCTGGCCTCCACCACTCCTAGGTTGAAGAAGATGTTCGATTGCTGGTCCCATTGGTTAGAATTCTTCCACATGTATGAGTTATGGGATGCTAGAACCCTGTTCTCCTAACCTGGGTAACTTAATAATTACCTCCAACCCACCGGGCTGTTCTTCTGAAGGAGTCTCTATAGGGACAATACATTGGCAGGGATTGGGTTAGGGATAGGTGAGGCTTGGGGCCGTGGATTGTGAAGGCAGTGTACGCTTCCTCTCTTCTCTTCCCGTCTCCACTCAGCAGCAGCAGCAGCTCTCCCTCTATATCTCGCTGGGACAGACAGGCTGGGGGCCATTTACATTAGATTACATTTAGTAATACTCACACAAAGGGGAACAGATTGTTCTCTGTAAAAGAATGTAGGCCTATGGCAAGAGAGACTGTTGTCAAAGGCAACCTCTATTATGGGATGAGTGTCTCTGTGACCTCTATGGGATGAGTGTCTCTGTGACCTCTATTATGGGATGAGTGTCTCTGTGACCTGTATTATGGGATGAGTGTCTGTGATCTCTATTATGGGATGAGTGTCTCTGTGACCTCTATTATGGGATGAGTGTCTCTGTGACCTGTATTATGGGATGAGTGTCTCTGTGACCTCTATTATGGGATGAGTGTCTCTGTGACCTCTATTATGGGATGAGTGTCTGTGATCTCTATTATGGGATGAGTGTCTCTGTGACCTCTATTATGGGATGAGTGTCTGTGACTATTATGGGATGAGTGTCTCTGTGACCTCTATTATGGGATGAGTGTCTGTGACCTCTATTATGGGATGAGTGTCTCTGTGACCTCTATTATGGGATGAGTGTCTGTGACCTCTATTATGGGATGAGTGTCTCTGTGACCTCTATTATGGGATGAGTGTCTCTGTGACCTCTATTATGGGATGAGTGTCTCTGTGACCTCTATTATGGGATGAGTGTCTCTGTGACCTGTATTATGGGATGAGTGTCTGTGATCTCTATTATGGGATGAGTGTCTCTGTGACCTCTATTATGGGATGAGTGTCTCTGTGACCTCTGTTATGGGATGAGTGTCTGTGACCTCTGTTATGGGATGAGTGTCTGTGACCTCTATTATGGGATGAGTGTCTCTGTGACCTCTATTATGGGATGAGTGTCTCTGTGATCTCTATTATGGGATGAGTGTCTCTGTGACCTGTATCATGAGATGCGTGTCTCTGTGACCTCTATTATGGGATGAGTGTCTCTGTGATCTCTATTATGGGATGAGTGTCTCTGTGACCTCTATTATGGGATGAGTGTCTGTGACCTCTATTATGGGATGAGTGTCTCTGTGATCTCTATTATGGGATGAGTGTCTCTGTGACCTCTATTATGGGATGAGTGTCTCTGTGACCTCTATTATGGGATGAGTGTCTCTGTGACCTCTATTATGGGATGAGTGTCTGTGACCTCTATTATGGGATGAGTGTCTCTGTGATCTCTATTATGGGATGAGTGTCTCTGTGACCTGTATTATGGGATGAGTGTCTCTGTGATCTCTATTATGGGATGAGTGTCTCTTTGACCTCTATTATGGGATGAGTGTCTCTGTGACCTCTATTATGGGATGAGTGTCTCTGTGACCTCTATCATGGGATGAGTGTCTCTGTGACCTCTATTATGGGATGAGTGTCTGTGATCTCTATTATGGGATGAGTGTGTCTGTGACCTGTATTATGGGATGAGTGTCTCTGTGACCTGTATTATGGGATGAGTGTCTCTGTGACCTGTATTATGGGATGATTGTCTCTGTGACCTCTATTATGGGATGAGTGTCTCTGTGACCTCTTATGGGATGAGTGTCTCTGTGACCTCTATCATGGGATGAGTGTCTCTGTGACCTCTATTATGGGATGAGTGTCTCTGTGACCTCTATTATGGGATGAGTGTCTGTGATCTCTATCATGGGATGAGTGTCTCTGTGACCTCTATTATGGGATGAGTGTCTCTGTGACCTGTATTATGGGATGAGTGTCTCTGTGACCTCTATTATGGGATGAGTGTCTCTGTGACCTCTATTATGGGATGAGTGTCTCTGTGACCTCTATTATGGGATGAGTGTCTCTGTGACCTCTATTATGGGATGAGTGTCTGTGATCTCTGTTATGGGATGAGTGTCTCTGTGACCTGTATCATGGGATGAGTGTCTCCTCCTACCCTCCTCAGCCTCCAGTACCCTGCCCTCTACCTGGGGTGGCAGCAGAGCTCTCCTCCTCTCCTCCTCAGCCTCCAGTACCCTGCCCTCTACCTGGGGTGGCAGCAGAGCTCCCCTCCTACCCATTACAGCATGATTTTCCTTGCCTGGTGACACCTCATCACACAAACCCCAAGGAGCTGGTCTCAGTTAACAGAGATACGCAACAACACCCTGAAGTATACAGTGTCTTCAGAAAGTATTCACACCCCTTGACTTATTCCACATTTTGTTGTGTTACAGCCTGAATTCAAAATGGATTAAATATATTTATTTTCTCATCAATCTACACACAATACCCCATAATGACATCACAATACCCCATAATGACATCACAAAACCCCATAATGACATCACAATACCCCATAATGACATCACAATACCCCATAATGACATCACAAAACCCCATAATGACATCACAAAACCCCATAATGACATCACAATACCCCATAATGACATCACAATACCCCATAAGTGAAAACATGTTTTTAGAAATCTTTGCAAATGTATTAAGGTCATGTTAGGCCGGGCGGCCAGCTCTAGGAAGAGTCTTGGTGGTTCCAAACTTCTTCCATTTAAGAATGATGGAGACCATTGTGTTCTTGGGGACCTTCAATGACCTTCGATGTTTTGGTAGCCTTCCCCAGATCTGTGCCTCGACACAATCCTGTCTCGGAGCTCTAGGGACAATTCCTTCGACCTCATGGCTTGGTTTTTTGCTGTGACATGCACTGTCAACTGTGGGACCTTATATAGAGAGGTGTGTGCCTTTCCGAATCATGTCCAATCAATTGAATTCACCACAGGTGTTTGTAGGAACACCTGAGCTCAATGTCGAGTCTTCAAGCAAAGGGTCTGAATGTAAATAAGGTATTTCTGTTTATGATTTTTAATACATTTGCAAAACCTGTTTTTGTGCGGTATTGTGTGTACATTGCTGAGGATTTAAAAAAATATATATATTTTAGAGTAAGGCTGTGACATAACAAAATGTTGAAAAAGTCAAGGAGTCGAATACTTTTCCGAAGGCTCTGTGTGTATATATACATATATATATATGTGTATTTATTTACTGTGTATATTTCCTGAGCTTTCTTATGTCTCCTAGATATAGGACAGACACTTCAAAACCCTTATTCCTTATTATTTATTTTCGGACTGTCTGTTTTGCCATGTATCAATGTGTTTCTATGGGCTAAAGTAGTAAAGACCAAGATCTGTTGTTTTTTTTATACCTACAGGGGTCCTAAAATTCAAACCCTTAATAGCTAATTGATCCATGGTAGGACCATCTTAAAACAATTCCATACGTTAGCATAATATTTAACCAGGGGGTGTGAAAACATATATGGTAGGACCGTCTTAAAACAATTCCATACGTTAGCATAATATTTAACCAGGGGGTGTGAAAACATATATGGTAGGACCGTCTTAAAACAATTCCATACGTTAGCATAATATTTAACCAGGGGGTGTGAAAACATACACCATATTTGTTTTCACACCCTCTGGTTAAATATTATGCTAACGTATGGAATTGTTTTAAGATGGTCATACCATATACAGTGAGGGGAAAAAGTATTTGATCCCCTGCTGATTTTGTACGTTTGCCCACTGACAAAGAAATGATCAGTCTATAATTTTAATGGTAGGTTTATTTGAACAGTGAGAGACAGAATAACAACAAAATAATCCTGAAAAACGCATATGAAAAATGTTATAAATGGAATTGCATTTTAATGAGGGAAATAAGTATTTGACCCCTCTGCAAAACATGACTTAGTACTTGGTGGCAAAACCCTTGTTGGCAATCACAGAGGTCAGACATTTCTTGCAGTTGGCCACCAGGTTAGCACACATCTCAGGAGAGATTTTGTCCCACTACTCTTTGCAGATCTTCTCCAAATCATTAAGGTTTCGAGGCTGACGTTTGGCAACTCGAACCTTCAGCTCCTCCACAGATTTTCTATAGGATTAAGGTCTGGAGACTGGCTAGGCCACTCCAGGACCTTAATGTGCTTCTTCTTGAGCCACTCCTTTGTTGTGTGGACCGTGTGTTTTGGGTCATTGTCATGCTGGAATACCCATCCACAACCCATTTTTAATGCCCTGGCTGAGGGAAAGAGGTTCTCACCCAAGATTTGACGGTTCATGGCCCCGTCCATCGTCCCTTTGATGCGGTGAAGTTGTCCTGTCCCCTTAGCAGAAAAACACCCCCAAAGCATGTTTCCACCTCCATGTTTGACGGTGGGGATGGTTTCCTTGGGGTCATAGGCAGCATTCCTCCTCCTCCAAACACGGCGAGTTGAGTTGATGCCAAAGAGCTCCATTTTGGTCTCATCTGACCACAACACTTTCACCCAGTTGTCCTCTGAATCATTCAGATGTTCATTGGCAAACTTCAGACGGGCATGTATATGTGCTTTCTTGAGCAGGGGGACCTTGAGGGAACTGCAGGATTTCAGTCCTTCACGGCGTAATGTGTTACCAATTGTTTTCTTGGTGACTATGGCCCCAGCTGCCTTGAGATCATTGACAAGATCCTCCCATGTAGTTCTGGGCTGATTCCTCACCGTTCTCATGATCATTGCAACTCCACGAGGTGAGATCTTGCATGGAGCCCCAGGCCGAGGGAGATTGACAGTTCTTTTGTGTTTCTTCCATTTGCGAATAATCGCACCAACTGTTGTCACCTTCTCACCAAGCTGCTTGGCGACGGTCTTGTAGCCCATTCCAGCCTTGTGTAGGTCTACAATCTTGTCCCTGACATCCTTGGAGAGCACTTTGGTCTTGGCCATGGTGGAGAGTTTGGAATCTGATTGATTGATTGCTTCTGTGGACAGGTGTCTTTTATACAGGTAACAAACTGAGATTAGGAGCACTCCCTTTAAGAGTGTGCTCCTAATCTCAGCTCATTACCTGTATAAAAGACACCTGGGAGCCAGAAATCTTTCTGATTGAGACGGGGTCAAATACTTATTTCCCTCATTAAAATGCAATTCCATTCATAACATTTTTCACATGCGTTTCTCTGGATTCTTTTGTTGTTATTCTGTCTCTCACTGTTCAAATAAACCTACCATTAAAATTATAGACTGATCATTTCTTTGTCAGTGGGCAAACGTACAAAATCAGCAGGGGATCAAATACTTTTTCCCCTCACTGTATATGGTATGACCATCTTAAAACAATTCCATACGTTAGCATAATATTTAACCAGAGGGTGTGAAAACAAATATGGTATGACCATCTTAAAACAATTCCATACGTTAGCATAATATTTAACCAGGGGGTTGCGTATACATATGTAAATGAGATATTTCTGAATTTCATTTTCAATAAATGTGCAAAAATTTCTAACGATATGTTTGCACTTTGTCATCATGGGGTATTGTGTGTAGATGGGTGGAGAGAAAAATATATGTAATCCATTTTGAATTCAGCATGTGGAATAAGTCAAGGGGTGTGAATGCTTTCTGAAGGAACTGACTTGTCTGTTCTTTATCCTCTTTCTCTCTTTGTAAAGCGCCATTGTAGATACTTGAGGAAATAGTTTGTTAATATTGTATAATTTTAGCAGCGATGCTGTTTGTTTTGTAAATAATGAGAAAGTATTGTGAATGATATATTTGTTGAATGGTTTTGAAAGCCATGTAAACTCCTGAGGCTTTTAAAAGGGGATATTTTCTATGTAAGACGGCAGATGATAAGAAGAACAAATAGCTAAACTAGAGAACTGCTGAAACTATGTTGAATCTGAGAATTACTAGCAAAACGATGATCTGGTAATTACTAATGCACAGAAAAAAAATGACAAACATGTTGTCTATAATTAATTAAATGGTCAAATTCACCTGGTCTGTTGTCTGTCTTTATGCTAATAACCCTAAAGTAACTTTCCCCAAATGTCCAGGTTTTACAGAAATCCTGGTTGGAGTTCTTGGTTTTCCTGCTTATTCCCTTCTCATTCCGGGAATCATCCAACCGGGATTTCTGTGAATTCTGTGAAAGTTACTAGTTATTGTACAACCCTACTCTGTATGGACACCTCCCTGTCTCTTAGGATGATAACCCTACTCTGTATGGACACCTCCCTGTCCCCTAGGATGATAACCCTACTCTGGATCAACACCTCCCTGTCCCCTAGGATGATAACCCTACTCTGTATGGACACTTCCCTGTCCCCTAGGATGATAACCCTACTCTGGATGGACACCTCCCTGTCCCCTAGGATGATAACTCTACTCTGTATGGACACCTCCCTGTCCCCTAGGATGATAACTCTACTCTGGATGGACACCTCCCTGTCCCCTAGGATGATAACCCTACTCTGGATCAACACCTCCCTGTCCCCTAGGATGATAACCCTACTCTGTATGGACACTTCCCTGTCCCCTAGGATGATAACCCTACTCTGTATGGACACTTCCCTGTCCCCTAGGATGATCACCCTATAACCCTACTCTGTATGGACACCTCCCTGTCTCCTAGGATGATAACCCTACTCTGTATGGACACTTCCCTGTCCCCTAGGATGATCACCCTATAACCCTACTCTGTATGGACACTTCCCTGTCCCCTAGGATGATAACCCTACTCTGTATGGACACCTCCCTGTCCCCTAGGATGATAACCCTACTCTGGATCAACACCTCCCTGTCCCCTAGGATGATAACCTACTCTGTATGGACACTTCCCTGTCCCTAGGATGATAACCCTACTCTGTATGGACACTTCCCTGTCCCGTAGGATGATCACCCTATAACCCTACTCTGTATGGACACCTCCCTGTCTCCTAGGATGATAACCCTACTCTGTATGGACACTTCCCTGTCCCCTAGGATGATAACCCTACTCTGGATGGACACTTCCCTGTCCCCTAGGATGATCACCCTATAATCCTACTCTGGATGGACAGCTCCCTGTCCCCTAGGATGATAACCCTATAACCCTACTCTGGATGGACACCTCCCTGTCCCTAGGATGATAACCCTACTCTGTATGGACACTTCCCTGTCCCCTAGGATAATAACCCTACTCTGTATGGACACTTCCCTGTCCCCTAGGATGATCACCCTTAACCCTACTCTGGATGGACACCTCCCTGTCCCCTAGGATGATAACCCTACTCTGTATGGACACTTCCCTGTCCCCTAGGATGATAACCCTACTCTGGATGGACACCTCCCTGTCCCCTAGGATGATAACTCTACTCTGTATGGACACCTCCCTGTCCCCTAGGATGATAATCCTACTCTGGATGCACACCTCCCTGTCCCCTAGGATGATAACCCTACTCTGTATGGACACCTCCCTGTCTCCTAGGATGATAACCCTACTCTGGATGGACACCTCCCTGTCCCCTAGGATGATAACCTATAACCTACTCTGGATGGACACCTCCCTGTCCCTAGGATGATAACCCTACTCTGGATCAACACCTCCCTGTCCCCTAGGATGATAACCATAACCCTACTCTGTATGGACACTTCCCTGTCCCCTAGGATGATAACCCTACTCTGCATGGACACTTCCCTGTCCCCTAGGATGATAACTCTACTCTGGATGGACACTTCCCTGTCCCCTAGGATGATAACCCCTATAACCCTACTCTGTATGGACACCTCCCGTGTCTCCCAGGATGATAACCCTACTCTGGATGGACACTTCCCTGTCCCTAGGATGATAACCCTATAATCCTACTCTGGATGGACAGCTCCCTGTCCCCTAGGATGATAACCTATAACCCTACTCTGGATGGACACCTCCTACCTGGATGATGAATCCCTACTCTGATGGACACCTCCTGTCCCTAGGATGATAACCTATAACCCTACTCTGGATGGACACCTCCCTGTCCCCTAGGATGATCACCCTATAATCCTACTCTGGATGGACAGCTCCCTGTCCCTAGGATGATAACCCTATAACCCTACTCTGGATGGACACCTCCCTGTCCCCTAGGATGATAATCCTACTCTGGATGGACACTTCCCTGTCCCTAGGATGATCAACCCTATAACCCTACTCTGTATGGACACCTCCTGTCCCTAGGATGATAACCCTATAACCCTACTCTGTGGACACCTCCCTGTCCCCTAGGATGATAACTCTACTCTGTATGGACACTTCCCTGTCCCTAGGATGATAACCCTATAATCCCTACTCTGGATGGACACTTCCCTGTCCCCTAGGATGATAACCCTATAACCCTACTCTGTATGGACACTTCCCTGTCCCCTAGGATGATAACCCTACTCTGTATGGACACCTCCCTGTCCCTAGGATGATAACCTATGGAATCCTACTCTGCTCTGTATGGACACCTCCTGTCCCTAGGATGATACCCTACTCTGGATGGACCTCCCTGTCCCTAGGATGATAACCCTATAACTACTCTGGATGGACACCTCCCTGTCTCTAGGATGATAACCCTATAACCCTACTCTGGATGGACACCTCCCTGTCCCCTAGGATGATCACCCTATAACCCTACTCTGGATGGACAGCTCCCTGTCCCTAGGATGATAACCCTATAACCTACTCTGGATGGACACCTCCCTGTCCCTAGGATGATAACCCTGGATAACCCTCCCTGTCTGGATGGACTATAACACTGTGGATGGACACCTCCCTGTCTCCTGGGATGATAACCCTATAACCCTACTCTGGATGGGCCTGTCCCTAGGATGATAACTCTACTGTGATGGACACCTCCCTGTCTCCTAGGATGATAACCCTATAATCCTACTCTGGATGGACACCTCCCTGTCTCCTAGGATGATAACCCTATAATCCTACTCTGGATGGACACCTCCCTGTCTCCTAGGATGATAACCCTATAACCCTACTCTGGATGGACACCTACCTGTCTAGGATGATAACCTATACACTACTCTGGATGGACACCTCCTGTCCTCAGGATGATAACTCTACTGTGTATGGACACCTCCCTGTGTCTCCCAGGATGATAACCCTATAATCCTACTCTGGATGGACACCTCCCTGTCTCCTAGGATGATAACCCTATAATCCTACTCTGGATGGACACCTCCCTGTCTCCTAGGATGATAACCCTATAACCCTACTCTGGATGGACACCTCCCTGTCCCTAGGATGATAACCCTATAATCCTACTCTGGATGGACACCTCCCTGTCTTAGGATGATAACCCTATAATCCTACTCTATATGGACACCTCCCTGTCTCCTAGGATGATAACCCTATAATCCTACTCTGGATGGATACCTCCCTGTCCCTAGGATGATAACCCTATAACCCTACTCTGGATGGACACCTCCCTGTCTCCTAGGATGATAACCCTATAACCCTACTCTGGATGGACACCTCCCTGTCTCCTAGGATGATAACTCTACTGTGTATGGACACCTCCCTGTCTCCTAGGATGATAACCCTATAATCCTACTCTGGATGGACACCTCCTGTCTCCCTAGGATGATAACCCTATAACCCTACTCTGGATGGACACCTACCTGTCCCTAGGATGATAATCCTACTCTGGATGGACACCTCCCTGTCTCCTAGGATGATAACCCTATAACCCTACTCTGGATGGACACCTACCTGTCCCCTAGGATGATAATCCTACTCTGGATGGACACCTCCCTGTCTCCTAGGATGATAACCCTATAACCCTACTCTGGATGGACACCTCCCTGTCTCCTAGGATGATAACCCTATAATCCTACTCTGGATGGACACCTCCCTGTCCCTAGGATGATAACCCTATAATCCTACTCTATATGGACACCTCCCTGTCTCCTAGGATGATAACCCTATAATCCTACTCTGGATGGATACCTCCCTGTCCCCTAGGATGATAACCCTATAACCCTACTCTGGATGGACACCTCCCTGTCTCCTAGGATGATAACCCTATAACCCTACTCTGGATGGACACCTCCCTGTCCCCTAGGATGATAACTCTACTGTGTATGGACACCTCCCTGTCTCCTAGGATGATAACCCTATAATCCTACTCTGGATGGACACCTCCCTGTCTCCTAGGATGATAACCCTATAACCCTACTCTGGATGGACACCTACCTGTCCCCTAGGATGATAATCCTACTCTGGATGGACACCTCCCTGTCTCCTAGGATGATAACCCTATAACCCTACTCTGGATGGACACCTCCCTGTCTCCTAGGATGATAACCCTATAATCCTACTCTATATGGACACCTCCCTGTCTCCTAGGATGATAACCCTATAATCCTACTCTGGATGGACACCTCCCTGTCCCCTAGGATGATAACCCTATAACCCTACTCTGGATGGACACCTCCCTGTCTCCTAGGATGATAACCCTACTCTGGATGGACACCTCCCTGTCCCCTAGGATGATAACCCTACTCTGGATCAACACCTCCCTGTCCCCTAGGATGATAACCCTACTCTGTATGGACACTTCCCTGTCCCCTAGGATGATAACCCTACTCTGTATGGACACTTCCCTGTCCCCTAGGATGATCACCCTATAACCCTACTCTGTATGGACACCTCCCTGTCTCCTAGGATGATAACCCTACTCTGTATGGACACTTCCCTGTCCCCTAGGATGATAACCCTACTCTGGATGGACACTTCCCTGTCCCCTAGGATGATCACCCTATAATCCTACTCTGGATGGACAGCTCCCTGTCCCCTAGGATGATAACCCTATAACCCTACTCTGGATGGACACCTCCCTGTCCCCTAGGATGATAACCCTACTCTGTATGGACACTTCCCTGTCCCCTAGGATAATAACCCTACTCTGTATGGACACTTCCCTGTCCCCTAGGATGATCACCCTTAACCCTACTCTGGATGGACACCTCCCTGTCCCCTAGGATGATAACCCTACTCTGTATGGACACTTCCCTGTCCCCTAGGATGATAACCCTACTCTGGATGGACACCTCCCTGTCCCCTAGGATGATAACTCTACTCTGTATGGACACCTCCCTGTCCCCTAGGATGATAATCCTACTCTGGATGCACACCTCCCTGTCCCCTAGGATGATAACCCTACTCTGTATGGACACCTCCCTGTCTCCTAGGATGATAACCCTACTCTGGATGGACACCTCCCTGTCCCCTAGGATGATAACCCTATAACCCTACTCTGGATGGACACCTCCCTGTCCCCTAGGATGATAACCCTACTCTGGATCAACACCTCCCTGTCCCCTAGGATGATAACCCTACTCTGTATGGACACTTCCCTGTCCCCTAGGATGATAACCCTACTCTGCATGGACACTTCCCTGTCCCCTAGGATGATAACTCTACTCTGTATGGACACTTCCCTGTCCCCTAGGATGATAACCCTACTCTGGATGGACACTTCCCTGTCCCCTAGGATGATAACCCTATAACCCTACTCTGTATGGACACCTCCGTGTCTCCTAGGATGATAACCCTACTCTGGATGGACACCTCCCTGTCCCCTAGGATGATCACCCTATAATCCTACTCTGGATGGACAGCTCCCTGTCCCCTAGGATGATAACCCTATAACCCTACTCTGGATGGACACCTCCCTGTCACCTAGGATGATAATCCTACTCTGGATGGACACCTCCCTGTCCCCTAGGATGATAACCCTACTCTGTATGGACACTTCCCTGTCCCCTAGGATAATAACCCTACTCTGTATGGACACTTCCCTGTCCCCTAGGATGATCACCCTATAACCCTACTCTGTATGGACACTTCCCTGTCCCCTAGGATAATAACCCTACTCTGTATGGACACTTCCCTGTCCCCTAGGATGATCACCCTATAACCCTACTCTGTATAGACACTTCCCTGTCCCCTAGGATGATAACCCTACTCTGTATGGACACTTCCCTGTCCCCTAGGATGATAACTCTACTCTGTATGGACACTTCCCTGTCCCCTAGGATGATAACCCTACTCTGCATGGACACTTCCCTGTCCCCTAGGATGATAACTCTACTCTGTATGGACACTTCCCTGTCCCCTAGGATGATAGCCCTACTCTGGATGGACACTTCCCTGTCCCCTAGGATGATAACCCTATAACCCTACTCTGTATGGACACCTCCCTGTCTCCTAGGATGATAACCCTACTCTGGATGGACACCTCCCTGTCCCCTAGGATGATCACCCTATAATCCTACTCTGGATGGACAGCTCCCTGTCCCCTAGGATGATAACCCTATAACCCTACTCTGGATGGACACCTCCCTGTCCCCTAGGATGATAATCCTACTCTGGATGCACACCTCCCTGTCCCCTAGGATGATAACCCTATAACCCTACTCTGGATGGACACCTCCCTGTCTCCTAGGATGATAACCCTATAACCCTACTCTGGATGGACACCTCCCTGTCCCCTAGGATGATAACTCTACTGTGTATGGACACCTCCCTGTCTCCTAGGATGATAACCCTATAATCCTACTCTGGATGGACACCTCCCTGTCTCCTAGGATGATAACCCTATAATCCTACTCTGGATGGACACCTCCCTGTCTCCTAGGATGATAACCCTATAACCCTACTCTGGATGGACACCTACCTGTCCCCTAGGATGATAATCCTACTCTGGATGGACACCTCCCTGTCTCCTAGGATGATAACCCTATAACCCTACTCTGGATGGACACCTCCCTGTCTCCTAGGATGATAACCCTATAATCCTACTCTGGATGGACACCTCCCTGTCCCCTAGGATGATAACCCTATAATCCTACTCTATATGGACACCTCCCTGTCTCCTAGGATGATAACCCTATAATCCTACTCTGGATGGATACCTCCCTGTCCCCTAGGATGATAACCCTATAACCCTACTCTGGATGGACACCTCCCTGTCTCCTAGGATGATAACCCTATAACCCTACTCTGGATGGACACCTCCCTGTCCCCTAGGATGATAACTCTACTGTGTATGGACACCTCCCTGTCTCCTAGGATGATAACCCTATAATCCTACTCTGGATGGACACCTCCCTGTCTCCTAGGATGATAACCCTATAACCCTACTCTGGATGGACACCTACCTGTCCCCTAGGATGATAATCCTACTCTGGATGGACACCTCCCTGTCTCCTAGGATGATAACCCTATAACCCTACTCTGGATGGACACCTACCTGTCCCCTAGGATGATAATCCTACTCTGGATGGACACCTCCCTGTCTCCTAGGATGATAACCCTATAACCCTACTCTGGATGGACACCTCCCTGTCTCCTAGGATGATAACCCTATAATCCTACTCTGGATGGACACCTCCCTGTCCCCTAGGATGATAACCCTATAATCCTACTCTATATGGACACCTCCCTGTCTCCTAGGATGATAACCCTATAATCCTACTCTGGATGGATACCTCCCTGTCCCTAGGATGATAACCCTATAACCCTACTCTGGATGGACACCTCCCTGTCTCCTAGGATGATAACCCTATAACCCTACTCTGGATGGACACCTCCCTGTCCCCTAGGATGATAACTCTACTGTGTATGGACACCTCCCTGTCTCCTAGGATGATAACCCTATAATCCTACTCTGGATGGACACCTCCCTGTCTCCTAGGATGATAACCCTATAACCCTACTCTGGATGGACACCTACCTGTCCCCTAGGATGATAATCCTACTCTGGATGGACACCTCCCTGTCTCCTAGGATGATAACCCTATAACCCTACTCTGGATGGACACCTCCCTGTCTCCTAGGATGATAACCCTATAATCCTACTCTGGATGGACACCTCCCTGTCCCCTAGGATGATAACCCTATAATCCTACTCTATATGGACACCTCCCTGTCTCCTAGGATGATAACCCTATAATCCTACTCTGGATGGACACCTCCCTGTCCCCTAGGATGATAACCCTATAACCCTACTCTGGATGGACACCTCCCTGTCTCCTAGGATGATAACCCTACTCTGGATGGACACCTCCCTGTCCCCTAGGATGATAACCCTATAATCCTACTCTGGATGGACACCTCCCTGTCTCCGAGGTTTAATAACCCTATAACCCTACTCTGTATGGACACCTCCCTGTCCCTTAGGGTGTTCATATATGCAGTGTACACAGGTGATTAGCTCCTGTATCCATCAAATCAAACAAATGTTATTGGTCACGTACTCATGGTTAGCAGATGTTAATGCCAGTGTAGCGAAATGCTTGTAAAACAAAATACTGCATAGTTTCCTAAGCGTCCACCTCCCCTACCCTGTGATTCGGTATAAATCTAGTGTGAAGCCCCAGCAGTATCAGGTCGTTAATGAGGAGTTTCTTTTCCACTGTGGTTAAAGCCTGTCCTCTCACCATCTTTATTGGAAATAATGAGCTGTTCTCTTTGAATGAGAGTTTACAGAGCGTTGGCTGTGTTCAGGAGCTACAGTCACTTTAAATGTGTCCTAACTGGTACCCTATTCCCTATGTGGTGCACTACTTTTGTGCAGGGCCAATAGGGCTATATGCACTATGTAGGGAATAGGGTGCCATTTGGTATGCACACTTAGTTTTTCCTTTCCTCCAACGTCATTGATATGAAGCTGTCAGCTATAATAACGTCTGCCAATTGTCCCTGCTAGATCGTGAATATGCCGAACAAAAAGATTTTACAGTGAAATCTACAGCAATTGCCAGAAACGCTGCATTGGTGCTTTTGTTTAATCACTTTGAGACAGACTCAGGTTCTGTTACTGCTGACAGAATTACGCCCATAATCGCATGGAGTGCGTCCCAATAACACCCTATTCCCTACTCAAAAGTAGTGCACTATATAGGGAATAGGGTGCCATTTGAGATGCATATTATAAAGTATAGTATTCAGACCCTATCTTTTAGCTTTACCTCTGAATATGTGTCCTTTAATGTTTGAGAGCGAGGATGAGCAGATGTCTTGATGACGTGGATCTGCCCTGAGCTTTAATGAGCAGATGTCTTGATGACGTGGATCTGCCCTGAGCTTTAATGAGCAGATGTCTTGATGACGTGGATCTGCCCTGAGCTTTAATGAGCAGATGTCTTGATGACGTGGATCTGCCCTGAGCTTTAATGAGCAGATGTCTTGATGACGTGGATCTG
This sequence comes from Brachymystax lenok tsinlingensis, assembly GCA_030435695.1. Taxonomy (NCBI): domain Eukaryota; kingdom Metazoa; phylum Chordata; class Actinopteri; order Salmoniformes; family Salmonidae; genus Brachymystax; species Brachymystax lenok. Next base: position 44,517,109 of record CM059786.1, on the reverse strand, counting down.
CCCTGAGCTTTAATGAGCAGATGTCTTGATGACGTGGATCTGCCCTGAGCTTTAATGAGCAGATGTCTTGATGACGTGGATCTGCCCTGAGCTTTAATGAGCAGATGTCTTGATGACGTGGATCTGCCCTGAGCTTTAATGAGCAGATGTCTTGATGACGTGGATCTGCCCTGAGCTTTAATGAGCAGATGTCTTGATGACGTGGATCTGCCCTGAGCTTTAATGAGCAGATGTCTTGATGACGTGGATCTGCCCTGAGCTTTAATGAGCAGATGTCTTGATGACGTGGATCTGCCCTGAGCTTTAATGAGCAGATGTCTTGATGACGTGGATCTGCCCTGAGCTTTAATGAGCAGATGTCTTGATGACGTGGATCTGCCCTGAGCTTTAATGAGCAGAGGTCTTGATGACGTGGATCTGCCCTGAGCTTTAATGAGCAGATGTCTTGATGACGTGGATCTGCCCTGAGCTTTAATGAGCAGATGTCTTTATGACGTGGATCTGCCCTGTGATTTACATTTAGATGTATACTATACAGTGAGGGAAAAAAGTATTTGATCCCCTGCTGATTTTGTACGTTTGCCCACTGACAAAGAAATTATCAGTCTATAATTTTAATGGTAGGTTTATTTGAACAGTGAGAGACAGAATAACAACAAAAAAATCCAGAAAAACGCATGTGAAAAATGTTATTAATTGATTTGCATTTTAAAGAGGGAAATAAGTATTTGACCCCCTCTCAATCAGAAAGATTTCTGGCTCCCAGGTGTCTTTTATACAGGTAATGAGCTGAGATTAGGAGCACACTCTTAAAGGGAGTGCTCCTAATCTCAGTTTGTTACCTGTATAAAAGACACCTGTCCACAGAAGCAATCAATCAATCAGATTCCAAACTCTCCACCATGGCCAAGACCAAAGAGCTCTCCAAGGATGTCAGGGACAAGATTGTAGACCTACACAAGGCTGGAATGGGCTACAAGACCATCGCCAAGCAGCTTGGTGAGAAGGTGACAACAGTTGGTGTGATTATTCGCAAATGGAAGAAACACAAAGAACTGTCAATCTCCCTCGGCCTGGGGCTCCATGCCAGATCTCACCTCGTGGAGTTGCAATGATCATGAGAACGGTGAGGAATCAGCCCAGAACTACACGGGAGGATCTTGTCAATGATCTCAAGGCAGCTGGGACCATAGTCACCAAGAAAACAATTGGTAACACATTACGCCGTGAAGGACTGAAATCCTGCAGCGCCCGCAAGGTCCCCCTGCTCAAGAAAGCACATATACATGCCCGTCTGAAGTTTGCCAATGAACATCTGAATGATTCAGAGGACAACTGGGTGAAAGTGTTGTGGTCAGATGAGACCAAAATGGAGCTCTTTGGCATCAACTCAACTCGCCGTGTTTGAAGGAGGATGAATGCTGCCTATGACCCCAAGGAAACCATCCCCATCGTCAAACATGGAGGTGGAAACATTATGCTTTGGGTTGTTTTTCTGCTAAGGGGACAGGACAACTTCACCGCATCAAAGGGACGATGGACGGGGCCATGAACCGTCAAATCTTGGGTGAGAACCTCCTTCCCTCAGCCAGGGCATTGAAAATGGGTCGTGGATGGGTATTCCAGCATGACAATGACCCAAAACACACGGTCCACACAACAAAGGAGTGGCTCAAGAAGAAGCACATTAAGGTCCTGGAGTGGCCTAGCCAGTCTCCAGACCTTAATCCCATAGAAAATCTGTGGAGAGAGCTGAAGGTTCGAGTTGCCAAACGTCAGCCTCGAAACCTTAATGACTTGGAGAAGATCTGCAAAGAGGAGTGGGACAAAATCCCTCCTGAGATGTGTGCTAACCTGGTGGCCAACTACAAGAAACGTCTGACCTCTGTGATTGCCAACAAGGGTTTTGCCACCAAGTACTAAGTCATGTTTTGCAGAGGGGTCAAATACTTATTTCCCTCATTAAAATGCAATTCCATTCATAACATTTTCCACATGCGTTTTTCTGGATTTTTTTGTTGTTATTCTGTCTCTCACTGTTCAAATAAACCTACCATTAAAATTATAGACTGATCATTTCTTTGTCAGTGGGCAAACGTACAAAATCAGCAGGGGATCAAATACTTTTTCCCCCTCACTGTATAAAATATGTCTCTGGATCTGCCCTGCTCAAGGCTGAACCACAGATATATATACAGTACCAGTCAAAAGTTTGGACACACCTACTCAATTAAAGGGTTTTTCTTTATTTTTACAATTTTCTACATTGTAGAATAATAGTGAAGACATCAAAACTATGAAATAACACATATGGAATCATGTAGGAACCAAAAAAGTGTTAAACAAATCAAAATATATTTGAGGTTCTTCAGTAGCCACCCTTTGCCTTCATGACAGGGTTGCACACTCTTGGCATTCTCTCAACCAGCTTCACCTGGAATGCTTTTCTAACAGTCTTGAAAGGGTGCCCGCATATGCAGAGCACTTGTTGGCTGCGTTTCCTTCACTCTGCGATCCAACTCATCCCAAACCATCTCAATTGGGTTGAGGTCAGGGGATTGTGGAGGCCAGTTCATCTGATGCAGCACTCCATCACTCTCCTTCTTGGTCAAATAGCCCTTACACAGCCTGGAGGTGTGTTGGGTCATTGTCCTGTTGAAAAACAAATGAATGTCCCACTAAGCGCAAACCAGATGGGATGGTGTATCGCTGCAGAATGCTGTGGTAGCCATGCGGAGATAATCAGTTCACCTACTCTGCATCTCACACGGCGGTTGGAACCAAAAATCTCAAATCAGACCAAAGTCCATATTTCCACCAGTCTAATGTCGAACCCAACCACGCATGCTGTACTGCTACGTATGATTGTACCTAGTGTCATGACTGTCCTGTGAGGATCAGAATGGGTCAGATTAGCTTGGCAATGAATGACAGTAACCAGACCTTCTCTCACCCACATAAGATGGGAGGAGGGAGCTGCTCCCGGGTTGAAAGCTCACACCCTGTCGTAAATTATAGGAGAGGTAATCTAGGGTCTCCCTCTCCAGTATTAACCAAATGAATGTTCTTTGTTTAATAACAGACTTTCCCCCCCCGAAACTATTAACACATACAAAAAGGGAATACCGTAACAGTATTTCTAACATGAGAATCTGGGAAATGGTCAGAGGTGATCTAAAGAATAATAATTTCATATGGGTTGTTATTTTGTGATGTCATTAAAATGGTATGGATGAAATACTGTAACTTGGAAAGTATATCCCCTTCCATCCAATATGTTGTGCATATAACATGACACATTAGGCACATATTTTTGTTAAGATAGGAATGCGATTTAAAGAGTCATGAGATAATTTCCTATCTATAAACTTTGCACGGTAAGGAGCCACGCCCCCGAGTGAGGTCAGAGAGCATGTCAGCCTGATGGAACCATCCCTGTCTCTGAGTGCATAAAAGGATTGGGAAAGAAAATAACATTAGACCAGAAAAGTGTGAAGCGGTAGGCTACACGTTTGAAATGGTTGGAAACTTTGAACCTCAACAGGATGTGAAGAAAATAAACTCACCTCCCAGACCAGGAAAGAGCTGCAGCCCATGTCTAAAATGGTTTGAACTCTAAATACTCTAAACTCCCCTCTCAGACAATCACTGGTACAGCTGACTAGCTGTCCTAAGTCAAGTATCTAGAAAAGAGAATTTAAATGGAACCACTGTACTACTCTTCTCAAATCACTATAGTACACTACTCTCATCACCCAATGGGAACCAATGAGGAATTGAAAAATGGTATGGTTGAGAGGGATGAGGCAAAAGGTACGACCAATAAGTCTGGCTGCCCAACTGATTGGTAAACGTACTGCAAATTAAGAAATCATGTGACTAAACTAAATAAAAAATAAACTACACTATGAAACAAATATAAATTATATAAAGAATGATAGTAAAAAGTTTGGGGCACCTTAATCGAAATTTTGTGAAAAAAGCCAACTCTGCTCCATCATTCATTGAATCAGATGGCTCATTCATCACAAAGCCCACTGATATTGCCAACTACTTTCATTACTTTTTCATTGGCAAGATAAGCAAACTTAGGTATGACATGCCAGCAACAAACGCTGACACTACACATCCAAGTATTTCGGACCACATTTTTAAAGACAAGAATTGTACTTTTGAATTCCGTAAAGTCGGTGTGGAAGAGGTGACATTTTTTGTTGTTGTCTATCAACAATGACAAGCCACCGGGGTCTTGATGGAAAATTACTGAGGATAATAACAGATGATATTGCCACTCCTATTTGCCACATCTTCAATCTAAGCCTACTAGAGAGCGTGTGCCCTCAGGCCTGGAGGGAAGCTAAAGTCATTCCGCTACCCAAGAATAGTAAAGCCCCCTTTACTGGCTCAAATACCCAACCAATCAGCCTGTTACCAACCCTTAGTAAACTTTTGGAAAAAATTGTGTTTGACCAGATACAATGCTATTTTACAGTAAACAAATTGACAACAGACTTTCAGCACGCTTATAGGGAAGGACACTCAACGAGCACAGCACTTACACAAATGACTGATGATAGGCTGAGAGAAATTGATGATAAAATGATTGTGGGGGCTGTTTTGTTAGACTTCAGTGCAGCTTTTGACATTATCGATCATAGTCTGCTGCTGGAAAAAACGTACACTACCGTTCAAAAGTTTGGGGTCACTTAGAAATGTCTTTGTTTTTGAAAGAAAAGACAGACAATGTTAATGTTGTAAATGGCTATTGTCGCTGGAAACGGCTGATTTTTTTATGGAATATCTACATAGGCGTACAGAGGCCCATTATCAGCAATCATCACTCCTGTGTTCCAATGGCACGTAGTGTTAGCTAATCCAAGTTTATCATTTTAAAAGACTAATTGAGAAAAAAAGACTCATTAGAAAACCCTTTTGCAATTACGTTAGCACAGCTGAAAACTGTTGTGCTGATTTAAAGAAGCAATTGGCCTTATTTAGACTAGTTGAGTATCTGGAGCATCAGCACTTGTGGGTTCGATTACAGGCTCAAAATGGCCAGAAACAAAGAACTTTCTTCTGAAACTCGTCAGTCTATATTACTCTGTATTTCTGATCAATTTTTTCTTTTAATTTAAACATTTTTTTTTTTAATCTTTCAAAAACAAGGACATTTCTAAGTGACACCAAACTTTTGAACGGTAGTGTATGCTTGTACCTAGAACCCAACCATGCATGCTATAGTGCGATTTGTAAAAATAAATAAATAAACAAAATGAGATGTTTGACTTGGTAGCCCTGTGTATAAAGTTGAAGTCGGAAGTTTACATACACTAAGGTTGGAGTCATTAAAACTCGTTTTTCAACCACTCCACACATTTCTTGTTAACAAACTATAGTATTCAGCATTTCACTGTAAGGTGTACACCTGTTGTATTCAGCATTTCACTGTAAGGTCTACACCTGTTGTATTCAGCATTTCACTGTAAGGTCTACACCTGTTGTATTCAGCATTTCACTGTGAGGTCTACACCTGTTGTATTCAGCATTTCACTGTAAGGTCTACACCTGTTGTATTCAGCATTTCACTGTAAGGTCTACACCTGTTGTATTCAGCATTTCACTGTAAGGTCTACACCTGTTGTATTCAGCATTTCACTGTGAGGTCTACACCTGTTGTATTCAGCATTTCACTGTAAGGTCTACACCTGTTGTATTCAGCATTTCACTGTAAGGTCTACACCTGTTGTATTCAGCATTTCACTGTAAGGTCTACACCTGTTGTATTCAGCATTTCACTGTGAGGTCTACACCTGTTGTATTCAGCATTTCACTGTGAGGTCTACACCTGTTGTATTCAGCATTTCACTGTAAGGTCTACACCTGTTGTATTCAGCATTTCACTGTAAGGTCTACACCTGTTGTATTCAGCATTTCACTGTGAGGTCTACACCTGTTGTATTCAGCATTTCACTGTAAGGTCTACACCTGTTGTATTCAGCATTTCACTGTAAGGTCTACACCTGTTGTATTCAGCATTTCACTGTGAGGTCTACACCTGTTGTATTCAGCATTTCACTGTAAGGTCTACACCTGTTGTATTCAGCATTTCACTGTAAGGTCTACACCTGTTGTATTCAGCATTTCACTGTAAGGTCTACACCTGTTGTATTCAGCATTTCACTGTAAGGTCTACACCTGTTGTATTCAGCATTTCACTGTAAGGTCTACACCTGTTGTATTCAGCATTTCACTGTAAGGTCTACACCTGTTGTATTCAGCATCTCACTGTAAGGTCTATACCTGTTGTATTCAGCATCTCACTGTAAGGTCTACACCTGTTGTATTCAGCATTTCACTGTAAGGTCTACACCTGTTGTATTCAGCATCTCACTGTAAGGTCTACACCTGTTGTACTCAGCATTTCACTGTAAGGTCTACACCTGTTGTATTCAGCATTTCACTGTAAGGTCTACACCTGTTGTATTCAGCATTTCACTGTAAGGTCTACACCTGTTGTATTCAGCATCTCACTGTAAGGTCTACACCTGTTGTATTCGGTGCATGTGACAGATAACATTTGATTTGATTTGCTTTGCATGGAACACAGTGTCGTGTCTTTGGCATCATTAAAAGTGAAGATTGTTATTTTATCAAATCTATTCTCTGTAATTATTATTACGTGATTAAACTAATCATGTAAATGTAATTAACTAGGAAGTCGGGGCACCAAGGAAAATCTTCAGATTACAAAGTTTTAATTTTCCTAATATAACTTTTCAGATATGTTAATATCTGATCAATTAGTCTTCTAATTAATGAATTATTATTTACCTCACGTCAGTCTCATTCCGAACGTCGTAAAATTGTTGGTTATCTGCATGAACCCAGTCTTTACTATGTATCATCCATACACCAATTGGCTCAATCCGTTATTTACTAACTAACTAAATAATCACAGAAATGCATAAACAAACAAACAGTAGATCTGTTACTAACAAATGATGGATAGGGAATGATAGGGAAGATTCCCTAGTGGGCTAAGCCGATATGACGGCTTGGTGGACAAAGGGAAGTGGGTGTGGACTGAGCGAGAGCGGGAAAGACCAGAGGGATCACTACACACATTACTACTATAATTATATTAGTTGAAATGCTAATCCGTTGCACATGAACGCTCACTCATTCGGGAATAATTGCAATCAATATATATATTTACGCCCATGTGTCGTGATCTTTTCTGTTGGAATCCTGTCCGTCTGCTGGAGAGTCAGTTCATCCGTGTCTCTCTCTCTCTCTCTCTCTGTCTTCTCTCTCTCTCTCTCTCTCTCTCTCTCTCTCTCTCTCTCTCTCTCTCTCTCTCTCTCTCTCTCTCTCTCTCTCTCTCTCTCTCTCTCTCTCTCTCTCTGTTTCCCTGAAGCTCAAAGTCGGTCGTGGTTAGAATGGATACTTCAGAGTACCATTCAGAAATGTTCTCATAGAATAGGTGTTTCTGCAGTTGTCAGTCTTCGCATCCCAGGTTGACCTAATTTCTAGCTGCAGACTAGTAATTAGTATCTAAGATTTGCTCTTATTCTGTAGGGATCGATAGTCTCAGAGTTGAACCATTTCCAGCCGTGTAGCCAATGCTCCACGTGGTATGGTTAGGAATTTAATAACTATTCGCAATCACAGCTCACGCTGTGGGTCTGCTTAGTCTTGGTACTCAAACCTGTGCCACCTCAGCTGACACCGAGGTTCGCGTGGTTTTCTCAGGAGGGGCTTTTATTCGTAAACCATAGAAAAGGTGGTTCTATGACGCCTGATCATGTCTGTGCTCACGGGGGCGGGGCCAATGACTTAGTTAAACTTTAAAGGGAATACAATTATCTCACATTAAAGGTTTTACATCACATTACAACAATTCACAAATAGTTTCATCTTTACTCATTCCTTTTATATAAGAATTAGATGCAAACCTCATCATTGAGAAATGTACACATTCAGAGATATAGTTGTGTGTGTTTCCTGTCCTCTCTGTGTGTTTCCTGTCTTCTCAAAGGAAACACACTCGTCATACCCATCCCTTTAAGTGTCCACGGACCATTCCCACCTTCTCACAAGTGGACATTTTGTTTCAAATTCCCATTTTGGGGATTTAGGAGTTTGGCCACGTGAAATCCTTTGTTCTCTCTGTGTCTCTCTCTCTCTGCATGACCAGGGGGAAGAGAGTCTCCGCAAGGAATTCATGGCCTGAGATAACAGAACCTGGGTGAGAGCGAGAGAGAGAGAGTGAGAGAGGGGGAAGCCACGCTCTATACCCAGAAAGGGCCACGTCATGACAAAAGTCAATGCCAAGCACTCAGCATGCCAGCATTGGGCCAGACACATGTCCCTGTCGATTTCGCATTACGACATGCGTGACTTTTGTCATGACGTGGCCCTTAGGTTTGGATCAGACAGGTCAGTTACAGACTCTGGGTTAGGTTTGGATCAGACAGGTCAGTTACAGACTCTGGGTTAGGTTTGGATCAGACAGGTCAGGTAGAGACTCTAGGTTAGGTTTGGATCAGACAGGTCAGTTAGAGACTCTGGGTTAGGTTTGGATCAGACAGGTCAGTTACAGACTCTGGGTTAGGTTTGGATCAGACAGGTCAGGTAGAGACTCTAGGTTAGGTTTGGATCAGACAGGTCAGTTAGAGACTCTGGGTTAGGTTTGGATCAGACAGGTCAGTTACAGACTCTGGGTTAGGTTTGGATCAGACAGGTCAGTTAGAGACTCTGGGTTAGGTTTGGATCAGACAGGTCTGTTACAGACTCTGGGTTAGCTTGTCCATATATGCATATCCACCTCATCAGTCCCGATGGGACCCCAGCAAACAATTACCCTGTTCTTTCCGTCACAGTGAAGTGTTTTACCATGTTCTGTTCAGGGCAACATGGACTACAATGAAGTGTTCCACCATGTTCTGTTCAGGACAACCAGGACTACAATGAAGTGTTTCACCATACTCTGTTCAGGACAACATGGACTACAATGAAGTGTTTCACCATACTCTGTTCAGGGCAACATGGACTACAATGAAGTGTTTCACCATGTTCTGTTCAGGACAACCAGGACTACAATGAAGTGTTTCACCATACCCTGTTCAGGACAACCAAGACTACAATGAAGTGTTTCACCATGTTCTGTTCAGGGCAACCAGGGCTACAAGTAGGACACTAAACTATTTGACATAAACAGTTGCATTCATGAGTTTTAGATTAAGGTCTGTTAATCTATAAGAATGCGATCAGTGGGAAATAAATATTCAACTTGTCAAGTGACAACTGTGCAGTGTTATAGACACTATGTCCTCAAACCATTCTGACACAACAGACGCTTTTGTCAGAAGAATTGCCGCCCCCCGGGGCCCTTCGGGATCCGCCTTGCCGTTCTAGCTCAGCCCTCGTTAATCACACAGCTTGGTTGGTATCAATGGCTGCAGAAGAAATAGACAATTCCAATGGTACAACCCAGAAGTCTGTATGTTTAAAAAGGGGTTTAGAAGCACTTGGTCACACCGGTGTACAGCTAGTACCCACTTGGTCTTTGCCATTGCTCAGTAATGCACATAAAAGTCAATGTTGTCTTAGATAAACTCTCCAAGGGACGGGGCTTTTTTTTTCATTTAAAGAAGGAATATAAGTAGGGCATCTTTGGTCACTGATTCAGTTCTTTTGACCGGTGGGAGAGGACGTAGATGACTGTGATTTACACCCTGTGTGGTAGCCTGTGTCGGCGTGCGGCTTGGGCATAGCTCAGTGTATCTGCATGCAGGGAGAGAAGTGGTAGAGGGTGGTGTGGTGGTGCAGTGTTGCTGGCTGTTCTCCAGTCACCGGATGCAGGTCTAGAGGAGTGTCTGGATTGTCTCAGGGAGTTGGAAGCTGGCCTCTTGCTCCCGTGGGGGGGTGGCGGGCTGGATTCCCAGGGCAAAGCAGGAGCAGGAGGCCAGCTTCCAGACAGTCTCCACCTCTTCATTCTAGGTCCACTGGTGAGTCAGTATTTCACAATATCATTAAGATCCTGTATTAACCATTCTTACAGTGAAGTAATGGCATTAGAGTGAAGTAATGGCCTTAGAGTGAAGTAATGGCCTTAGAGTGAAGTAATGGCCTTAGAGTGAAGTAATGGCCTTAGAGTGAAGTAATGGCATTAGAGTGAAGTAATGGCCTTAGAGTGAAGTAATGGCCTTAGAGTGAAGTAATGGCCTTAGAGTGAAGTAATGGCCTTAGAAGTGAAGTAATGGCCTTAGAGTGAAGTAATGGCCTTAGAGTGAAGTAATGGCATTAGAGTGAAGTAATGGCCTTAGAGTGAAGTAATGGCCTTAGAGTGAAGTAATGGCCTTAGAGTGAAGTAATGGCATTAGAGTGAAGTAATGGCCTTAGAGTGAAGTAATGGCCTTAGAGTGAAGTAATGGCCTTAAAATGATTTGAAATGAAATTAAATGATTTGAAAGCTCCTCTTCATTTACTGTACTATAGATAATGTTATATTTCCTCAGGATGTAATGTTATGTTTCCTCTGGATGTAATGTCATCTTTCCTCTGGATGTAATGTTATGTTTCCTCTGGATGTAATGTTATATTTCCTCTGGATGTAATGTCATGTTTCCTCTGGATGTAATGTTATGTGTCCTCTGGATGTAATGTTATATTTCCTCTGGATGTAATGTTATGTGTCCTCTGGATGTAATGTTATGTGTCCTCTGGATGTAATGTTATGTGTCCTCTGGATGTAATGTTATGTGTCCTCTGGATGTAATGTTATGTTTCCTCTGGATGTAATGTTATATTTCCTCTGGATGTAATGTCATGTTTCCTCTGGATGTAATGTTATGTTTCCTCTGGATGTAATGTTATATTTCCTCTGGATGTAATGTCATGTTTCCTCTGGATGTAATGTTATGTGTCCTCTGGATGTAATGTTATGTGTCCTCTGGATGTAATGTTATGTTTCCTCTGGATGTAATGTTATGTGTCCTCTGGATGTAATGTTATGTTTCCTCTGGATGTAATGTTATGTGTCCTCTGGATGTAATGTTATGTGTCCTCTGGATGTAATGTTATGTTTCCTCTGGATGTAATGTTATATTTCCTCTGGATGTAATGTTATGTGTCCTCTGGATGTAATGTTATGTGTCCTCTGGATGTAATGTTATGTGTCCTCTGGATGTAATGTTATATTTCCTCTGGATGTAATGTTATGTGTCCTCTGGATGTAATGTTATATTTCCTCTGGATGTAATGGTATGTGTCCTCTGGATGTAATGTCATGTTTCCTCTGGATGTAATGTTATGTTTCCTCTGGATGTAATGTTATGTGTCCTCTGGATGTAATGTTATGTGTCCTCTGGATGTAATGTTATGTTTCCTCTGGATGTAATGTTATGTTTCCTCTGGATGTAATGGTATGTGTCCTCTGGATGTAATGTCATGTTTCCTCTGGATGTAATGTTATGTTTCCTCTGGATGTAATGTTATGTGTCCTCTGGATGTAATGTTATGTTTCCTCTGGATGTAATGTTATGTTTCCTCTGGATGTAATGTTATGTTTCCTCTGGATGTAATGGTATGTGTCCTCTGGATGTAATGTCATGTTTCCTCTGGATGTAATGTTATGTTTCCTCTGGATGTAATGTTATGTGTCCTCTGGATGTAATGTTATGTGTCCTCTGGATGTAATGTTATGTTTCCTCTGGATGTAATGTTATGTGTCCTCTGGATGTAATGTTATGTTTCCTCTGGATGTAATGTTATGTTTCCTCTGGATGTAATGTTATGTTTCCTCTGGATGTAATGGTGTGTGTCCTCTGGATGTAATGTCATGTTACCTCTGGATGTAATGTTATGTTTCCTCTGGATGTAATGTTATGTGTCCTCTGGATGTAATGTTATGTTTCCTCTGGATGTAATGTTATGTTTCCTCTGGATGTAATGTCATGTTTCCTCTGGATGTAATGTTATGTGTCCTATGGATGTAATGTTATGTTTCCTCTGGATGTAATGTTATGTTTCCTCTGGATGTAATGTAATGTTTCCTCTGGATGTAATGTTATGTTTCCTCTGGATGTAATGTTAATATCTTTCCTCATGTTAACAGGGCTGTTCTTTAACAGTAGCTGGGGGTCTATAGCCTGACAGGGGATGGTAGCTGGGGTCTATAGCTGTGCTGGGGGATGGTAGCTGGGGGTCTATAGCTATGCTGGGGGGATGGTAGGTGGGGGTCTATAGATGTGCTGGGGGATGGTAGCTGGGGGTCTATAGCCCTGACAGGGATGGTAGCTGGGGTCTATAGCTGTGCTGGGGGATGGTATCTGGTGGTCTATAGCTGTGCTGGGGGATGGTAGCTGGGGGTCTATAGCTGTGCTGGGGGGATGGTAGCTGGGGGTCTATAGCTGTGCTGGGGGGATGGTAGCTGGGGGTCTATAGCTGTGCTGGGGGGGATGGTAGCTGGGGGTCTATAATAAAAAACTTTATTAGTCACAAGGGCCGAATACAACAGCTTTAGACCTCACAGTGAAATGCTGAATACAACAGGTGTAGACCTTACAGTGAAATGCTGAATACAACAGGTACAGAGTCAATGTGGAGGCTATATACAGGGGGTACCGGTACAGAGTCAATGTGGAGGCTATATACAGGGGGTACCGGTACAGAGTCAATGTGGAGGCTATATACAGGGGGTACCGGTACAGAGTCAATGTGGAGGCTATATACAGGGGGTACCGGTACAGAGTCAATGTGGAGGCTATATACAGGGGGTACCGGTACAGAGTCAATGTGGAGACTATATACAGGGGTACCGGTACAGAGTCAATGTGGAGGCTATATACAAGGGGTACCGGTACAGAGTCAATGTGGAGGCTATATACAGGGAGTACCGGTACAGAGTCAATGTGGAGGCTATATACAGGGGGTACCGGTACAGAGTCAATGTGGAGACTATATACAGGGGGTACCGGTACCAAGTCAGTGTGCGGGGGTACAGGTTAGAGGTTATTTGTATATGTAGGTGGGGGTGAAGTAACTGCATAGATAATAAACAGCAGCAGTGTACAAAACAAATGGGGGTGGCCATTTACATATATACACTACTGTTCTAATGTTTGGGGTCACTTAGAAATGTCTTTGTTTTTTAAAGAAAAACAAATGTTTTGTCCATTACAATAACATTGAATTGATCAGAAATACAGTGTAGACATTGTTAATGTTGTAAATGACTATTGTAGCTGGAAGCGGCTGATTTTTTATGGAATATCTACATAGGCGTACAGAGGCCCATTATCAGCAACCATCACTCCTGTGTTCCAATGGCACGTTGTGTTTGCTTATCCAAGTTTATAATTTTAAAAGGCTAATTGATCATTAGAAAACCCTTTTGCAATTACAGTGGGGCAAAAAAGTATTTAGTCAGCCACCAATTGTGCAAGTTCTCTCACTTAAAAAGATGAGAGAGGCCTGTAATTTTCATCATAGGTACACTTCAACTATGACAGACAAAATGAGGGAAAAAAAAAATGTGAAAAATCACATTGTAGGATTTTTATGAATTTATTTGCAAATTATGGTGGAAAATAAGTATTTGGTCACATACAAACAAGCAAGATTTCTGGCTCTCACAGACCTGTAACTTCTTCTTTAAGAGGCTCCTCTGTCCTCCACTCGTTACCTGTATTAATGGCACCTGTTTGAACTTGTTATCAGTATAAAAGACACCTGTCCACAACCTCAAACAGTCACACTCCAAACTCCACTATGGCCAAGACCAAAGAGCTGTCAAAGGACACCAGAAACAAAATTGTAGACCTGCACCAGGTTGGGAAGACTGAATCTGCAATAGGTAAGCAGCTTGGTTTGAAGAAATCAACTGTGGGAGCAATTATTAGGAAATGGAAGACATACAAGACCACTGATAATCTTCCTCGATCTGGGGCTCCACGCAAGATCTCACCCGTGGGGTCAAAATGATCACAAGAACGGTGAGCAAAAATCCCAGAACCACACGGGGACCTAGTGAATGACCTGCAGAGAGCTGGGACCAAAGTAACAAAGCCTACCATCAGTAACACACTCGCCGCCAGGGACTCAAATCCTGCAGTGCCAGACGTGTCCCCCTGCTTAAGCCAGTACATGTTCAGGCCCGTCTGAAGTTTGCTAGAGAGCATTTGGATGATCCAGATGAGGATTGGGAGAATGTCATATGGTCAGATGAAACCAAAAATAGAACTTTTTGGTAAAAACTCAACTCGTCGTGTTTGGAGGACAAAGAATGCTGAGTTGCATCCAAAGAACACCATACCTACTGTGAAGCATGGGGGTGGAAACATCATGCTTTGGGGCTGTTTTTCTGCAAAGGGACCAGGACGACTGATCCATGTAAAGGAAAGAATGAATGGGGCCATGTATCGTGAGATTTTGAGTGAAAACCTCCTTCCATCTGTCATGGATCGCACCTCTGTGGCTCTCTCCGACCACCGAAGGACACCATCACCGGAGTACTAACTACATTTCCCATCTGTCCCGTACCTAGGCCTAATTAGCTGCACAGCTGTTTCCACTTCTCTCCCCTATATAATTCCCTCTCCAGGCTCCAATGCTTTGCGAAGTCTTGCACTGCCCCGGCTAGTCATTTCTGAGCACTCTTTTTGATCCTGTGACTGATTCCCTGTTTTTGACCTCGGACTGTGTTTTTGATTCCTGATTACCCGTCTGCCGCCTGCCCGACTCCTCGCCTGATACCGACCCTGTCTCTGGATTCCCTCTGACACCCTTACGCTGTTCTCTGAGTTTTGCCTGTCTGACCTTCCTTTATTAAAGTCAACTGCATATGGATCCGAACGTCTCTGGCTCGTTGTTACAGAAGACTTCGCCTATACAGGATCCAGCAGCCATGTATCGGACTTACATCCGGTATCATCTCAAGCCTCTATGCTGGCTACCCACCAGCAACAGCTTGAGAAACTCACTTCGCTGACCGAGGAGCTAGTGAGATCCGTACAGACACTCACCACTCCGATCGCGACCTCAGCTCTTCCCGCTGGTTCTATGGCTCCTCCGATTCAGAGTGTGAGTACTCCGTCTGGCTCTCCGCGTCTGTCCCTGCCGGAGAAATATGATGGTTCAGCGGCGAGATGTAAAGGGTTTCTCCTGCAGTGCTCTCTGTTTATCGACCAACAACCAGCCCTATATCCCACCGACGACAGCCGAGTATCCTTCGTGTGTTCGTTGCTGACCGGTAGGGCACTGGATTGGGCGACTGCGCTATGGGAGGGTGGACACCTGTCATTCCCCTCATATGACTGCTTTCGGCGCCAGTTCAGAGAGGTGTTCGAGCATCCAGCCGACGGAAAGGAGCCGGGCGAGCTGCTACTCTCCCTACACCAGGGGGAATCTACCTGAATCTAATTACACCCTTTCCTTCCGCACCCTGGCTGCACAAACTGGTTGGGAGGAGGCTCCGTTGAAATTACTTTACCGCAGGGGACTCAACGCAGGTCTACAAGCGGAGCTAGCATGTCGAGAGGAGGGGAAATCACTGAGTCAATTCATGGACTTGACCATTCGTCTCGATAACCTGATGAGAGTTCGGTGTGTGCCCCAGCGGTATCGAGTTGCCCGAAGCTGCCTCCGCTACTCACGAAGTCGAACCGATGCAGATCGGCTACACTCGCTCACGCCCGAGAGAGAGAGAGGAGATTACGTCATCGTTTATGCCTGTATTGTGGAGGATCTGGCCACATGAGGGCGACCTGTCCAAGCAGATCCACACCTCAAGACTCCGCTAGGGTGAGTGCCAACTCCTACTCTTCTAGATCATTTGAACTAGCCGTAACCTTGCACTTTGGGGAGGAAAGTATAAATACCACTGCTTTGATAGATTCCGGAGCAGCAGGAAATTTCATTGACCAGTCATTTGCCAAAGCTCATCATATTTCTCTCCTCCCATGTCAATCCCGGTTAGCAGTGGAGGCGTTAGACGGACTTCCCTTGGGCACCGGGGAGATCCAATATATCTCACAAGAAATCACCCTCAGTACTAGCACCCTGCACACCGAGGCGATTCAGCTGCTCGCCATTGAATCCCCACAACACCCCATCATCCTAGGTATGCCGTGGCTGGTAAAGCATAACCCAACCATTTCATGGACTGAGAAGCAGATAGTCCAGTGGTCTAAGACCTGCCAGGAGAACTGCCTGCACCCCTGACTAGGACCACCCTACTCCTACTCACACCGAGAACCCAGATCTACAGAAGATTCCGTGGAGTACCATGACCTCGCTCTGGCGTTCAGTGAGAGTAGGGCTACTCAGCTTCCACCTCACAGGACCGGTGACTGCGCTATAGACCTCATTCCAGGAACCTCTCCTACACGAGGAAGAATATTTCCCTCTCACAACCCGAATCCGACGCCATGAAGAGTTATATAGAGGAGGCCCTTTCCAAGGGTTTCATTCGCACATCCGTCTCTCCTGCTTCAGCCGGATTCTTCTTTGTGAAGAAGAAGGACGGAGGATTACGTCCCTGTATTGACTATCGTAGCCTCAACGAGATTACCGTGAAGTTTCGCTACCCATTGCCACTAGTTCCAGCCGCCCTCGAACAGCTCCGCACCGCCAGGTTTTTCACCAAGTTGGACCTGCGCAATGCTTATAATCTGATTCGGATCAAGGATGGGGACGAGTGGAAAACAGCATTCTCCACCACCACCGGGCACTATGAGTATCTAGTGATGCCGTTCGGGCTTGCTAACAGTCCCTCCGTGTTCCAATCATTTGTCAACGAGATCTTCCGAGACATGCTGAACCAGAAGCTCATTGTCTATATCGACGACATCCTGATCTATTCGAGACGCCAAACCCACGTGCAGGATGTCAGAGCAGTACTTCAACGCGTCTGATTGATAACCATCTATACGCCAAGATCCAGAAATGCGAGTTCCATCAGACACGGATCTCCTTCTTGGGATACATTATCAGTGCCAGGGAGGTGACCATGGACAACAGCAAGGTAGAGGCAGTGGTCAACTGGCCACAACCCACCAAGGTAAAGGAGTTACAGCGTTTCCTGGGCTTCGCCAACTTCTACCATCGGTTCATCAGAAACTTCAGCATCACAGCAGCGCCACTCACGTCTCTTCTTCAGGGTGGAGGCAACGGTTACAGTGGACATCTGAGAGTCTGGCAGCCTTCAAGCAACTCAAGGAGAGATTCACCACGGCCCCTATCTTGCACCAGCCAGATCCCGAACGGAATTCATTGTGGAGGTGGACGCTTCCAATACGGGAATCGGGCCGTTCTGTCACAACGTCATGGTAACCCAGCCAAGCTATTCCCATGTGCTTACCAGTCCCGAAAGCTTACCTCGGCGGAACGTAATTATGATGTGGGTGACAGGAACTCCTGGCCATGAAGGTTGCCTTCGAGGAATGGCGGCATTGGTTGGAGGGAGCTCGTCTGCCGTTTACGGTATTGACTGACCACCGGAACTTAGAATACATTAAGGCCGCCAAACGACTGAACCCCAGACAGGCCAGGTGGTCGCTATTCTTCACCAGATTCAACTTCAGGGTCACATATCGCCCAGGCTCGAAGAATGGCAAGGCTGACGCTCTATCCCGACAGTTTGATAATCCCTCAAGCCCATCCACGTCGGATCCCATCATTCCTACCACCCTTGTTCTCGCTCCAGTACAGTGGGACATTATGACCGAGATTTCCGCAGCACAGAGGGAGGAACCATCACCGCCTGAATGTCCTTCGGATCGCACCTACGTGCCGCTCAGCCTTCGGAAACGAGTGTTACAGTGGGTGCACAACACACCTAGTGCGGGACATCCTGGGATCACGGCCACCACTCACCTCGTGACTAACCGCTTTCTGGTGGTCTACGCCCAAGCCGACGTCATCACCTTCGTGCATCAATGCGTCACTTGCAACATTGTCAAATCCTCTCACCAGAAACCAGCAGGATTGCTTCAACCACTACCTGTCCCGCAACGCCCCTGGTCCCATATCGCCATTGATTTTGTCACAGACCTACCCCTCTCCCAAAACTTCACGACCATTCTGACCGTGGTTGACCGTTTCTCAAAGGCCTGCAGGTTCATCCCCTTGACCAAACTGCCCACAGCGTTAGAAACAGCGGAGGCCTTGGTACAGCAGGTCTTCCGACTTTATGGGTTACCGGAGGATATAGTTTCGGACCGGGGACCACAATTCACCTCTCGGGTCTGGCGGGCGTTATGCGGGCAGCTCAACATCAACGTCAGCCTAACCTCCGGATATCATCCACAGGCTAATGGGCAGGTCGAGAGGTTGAATCAGGAGCTTACACGCTTTCTCGCACCTACTGTCATCAGAACCAGCAGGACTGGAGCCGTTTCCTCATGTGGGCCGAGTACGCCCAGAACTCCCTACGCAAACCCTCCACAGGTCTCACTCCTTTCCAATGTGTTCTAGGATACCAACCCCCTTTTTTCCCCTGGTCCGGGGAGCCCACTGATCTCCCGGCAGTCAACGCATGGTTACAGAGAAGTGAAGAGACCTGGAACAATGCTCACGTACACCTCCAACGAGCAGTTAGAAGAGTCAGAGAGCAGGCTGACCGTCACCGGAGAAGGGGACCCGAGTACACTCCTGGACAGTGGGTGTGGCTGTCATCCAGGGACCTCCGTCTTCGGCTCCCCAGCAAGAAACTAAGCCCTAGGTACGTGGGCCCTTTTAAGATTCTCAGACAGATAACCCCAGTGTCATACCGTCTAGCCTTGCCATCCACTTACCGCATCTCTCCCACCTTTCATGTGTCACTGCTCAAACCGGCCGGTGGTCCGAGAGGAGAGAGGAACCAAGATGAGGTTGCAGAGGAGAGCTCCTCCTATCATCATCGACGGCAGGAGGCCTACCTAGTAAGGAAAATACTCGACTCGAGACGCCGAGGTAGGAAGCTTCAATACCTTATCGACTGGGAGGGAGCACGGTCCTGAGGAGAGATCCTGGGAGAGATCCCAAGACATCCTGGATCCCGCACTCATCACGGAGTTTCACCAGAACTACCCTGGAAGACCTGCCCCCAGACCCCGTGGTAGACCTCGGCGTCGTTCCGGTCCTCGCTTCAGGAGCCGCTCGCAGGAGGGGGGCTCTGTCATGGATCGCACCTCTGTGGCTCTCTCCGACCACCGAAGGATACCATCACCGGAGTACTAACTACATTTCCCATCTGTCCCGTACCTAGGCCTAATTAGCTGCACAGCTGCATCCACTTTTCTCCCCCTATATATTCCCTCTCCAGGCTCCAATGCTTTGCGAAGTCTTGCACTGCCCCGGCTAGTCATTTCTGAGCACTCTTTTTGATCCTGTGACTGATTCCCTGTTTTTGACCTCGGACTGTGTTTTTGATTCCTGATTACCCGTCTGCCGCCTGCCCCCGACCTACGCCTGATACCGACCCTGTCTCTGGATTCCCTCTGACACCCTTACGCTGTTCTCTGAGTTTTGCCTGTCTGACCTTCCTTTATTAAAGTCAACTGCATATGGATCCGAACGTCTCTGGCTCGTTGTTACACCATCAGCAAGGGCATTGAAGATGAAACGTGGCTGGGTCTTTCAGCATGACAATGATCCCAAACACACCGCCCGGGCAACGAAGGAGTGGCTTCGTAAGAAGCATTTCAAGGTCCTGGAGTGGCCTAGCCAGTCTCCAGATCTCAACCCCATAGAAAATCTTTGGAGGGAGTTGAAAGTCCGTGTTGCCCAGCAACAGCCCCAAAACATCACTGCTCTAGAGGAGATCTGCATGGAGGAATGGGCCAAAATACCAGCAACAGTGTGTGAAAACCTTGTGAAGACTTACAGAAAACGTTTGACCTCTGTCATTGCCAACAAAGGGTATATAACAAATAAATTAAAAATCCTACAATGTGATTTTCTGGATTTCTTTTTCTCATTTCGTCTGTCATAGTTGAAGTGTACCTATGATGAAAATTACAGGCCTCTCTCATCTTTTTAAGTTGGAGAACTTGCACAATTGGTGGCTGACTAAATACTTTTTTGCCCCACTGTATGTTAGCACAGCTGAAAACTGTTGTGGTGATTAAAGAAGCAATACAACTGGCCTTCTTTAGACTTGTTGAGTATCTGGAGCATCAGCATTTGTGGGATCGATTACAGGCTCAAAATAGCCAGAAACAAAGATCTTTCTTCTCAGAAATTAAGGCTATTCCATATGAGAAATTGTCAAGAAACTGAAGATGTGTACTACTCCCTACACAGAACAGCGCAAACTGGCTCTAACCAGAATAGAAAGAGGAGTGGGAGGACACAACTGAGAAAGTTGTGCACTGGGAGGGACACGGTGACTCATGGTACAGAGGGGAGGGACACGGTGACTCATGGTACAGAGGGGAGGGACACAGTGACTCATGGTACAGAGGGGAGGGACACGGTGACTCATGGTACAGAGGGGAGGGACACAGTGACTCATGGTACAGGGGGGAGGGACACGGTGACTCATGGTACAGAGGGGAGGGACACAGTGACTCATGGTACAGGGGAGGGACACAGTGACTCATGGTACAGAGGGGAGGGACACAGTGACTCATGGTACAGGGGGGAGGGACACAGTGACTCATGGTACAGGGGGGAGGGACACAGTGACTCATGGTACAGGGGAGGGACACGGTGACTCATGGTACAGAGGGAGGGACACGGTGACTCATGGTACAGAGGGAGGGACACAGTGACTCATGGTACAGGGGAGGGACACGGTGACTCATGGTACAGAGGGAGGGACACAGTGACTCATGGTACAGAGGGAGGGACACAGTGACTCATGGTACAGAGAGGGGAGGGACACGGTGACTCATGGTACAGAGGGGAGGGGAGGTTGGTGAGACTTGCTGCTGTGAAGATTGAGGAGTCTGAACACGACGGCTCTTCTCTTTCAGCCATTCCAGGAGTAGAAACAGACAGACTGACGGTGAGAGAAAGAGAGGTGACAAACTAACGCCCACCTCCACCTGGAAGAGAGCTGTTGGGTGTTCCAGAAAGCAGGAATATTAAAGGAAAACTTCCTCCATGTTGAATGTTATATTATTTTTGTGCATCTCTGAGTGATGTTCTATTGATTCCCTGGGTCATGTCATGTTTTCATGTGTATCTGAGTTATTGTCCTTCCATCGGGCAGAAATCCGTCCGGTATGACGTAGTACTGTGGTTAAGTCTCTCTCAGTATGACGTAGTACTGTGGTAAAGTCTCTCTCAGTGTGACGTAGTACTGTGGTAAAGTCTCTCTCAGTATGACGTAGTACTGTGGTAAAGTCTCTCTCAGTATGACGTAGTACTGTGGTAAAGTCTCTCTCAGTGTGACGTAGTACTGTGGTAAAGTCTCTCTCAGTATGACGTAGTACTGTGGTAAAGTCTCTCTCAGTGTGACGTAGTACTGTGGTAAAGTCTCTCTCAGTATGACGTAGTACTGTGGTAAAGTCTCTCTCAGTATGATGTAGTACTGTGGTAAAGTCTCTCTCAGTATGACGTAGCACTGTGGTAAAGTCTCTCTCAGTATGACATAGTACTGTGGTAAAGTCTCTCTCAGTATGACGTAGTACTGTGGTAAAGTCTCTCTCAGTATGACGTAGTACTGTGGTAAAGTCTCTCTCAGTATGACGCAGTACTGTGGTAAAGTCTCTCTCACTACACTGGAAGTTAACAGGAATATGAATTGTAGATCACTAAAACGTCTATCATACATGCCAGATTACAATCCTGGCTGATGTCTTCTCTACAATGAGTCATTGATCATATTTTTGCCATATTCCTACCTGGAGAAATGGGTAATTTAATGGAGGGTCTAGCACATTTTTTCATATTTGTCTGCCTCTTTTGGGGTATTGCATGGTGCTGTTGAGATAATATGGAAACGAGATAGGAATCCAATGCATGAAGGAACGTATAACGCTCCACCCAGCAGACAATGTTTTCTATAATTTTTTTCTCCCCAATTTCGTGGTATCCAAATGGTAGTTCCAGTCTTGTCTCAACGCTGCAACTCCCGTACAGACTCGGGAGAGGCGTGCGTCCTCCGAAACACAACCCAGCCAAGCCGCACTGCTTCTTGACACAATGCCCGCTTAACCCGGAACCCAGCCGCACCAATGTGCCAGAGGAAACACCGTACAGCTGGTGACCGTGTCAGCGTGCACTGCGCCCGGCCCGCCACAGGAGGCACTAGTGCACGATGGGACAAGGACATCCCTGCCGGCCAAACTCTCCCCTAACCCGGACGATTGTGCACCGCCCCATAGGTCTCCCGGCCAGCTGCGACAGAGCCTGGACTCGAACCCAGAATCTCTAGTGGCACAGCCTTAGACCACTGCGCCACTCGGGAGGCCACACCACAATGTTTGAGAGAGGTTGATATGGTAGAAATGTGTGTTTTTAGACTGAACAAATAGTATTTAGGGATTGCAAATATGTAATAGCACTGAAATAATCTAGTTTACAAACACTTTGGAGAGGTTTAGGGACACTTGGAAACGTCCCCATCTGCCACTACTAACTAGAACATCTGCCCATTTCTAGTTGTTAGGTCTATCGATCCCATTTCTTTCTTTTATATTGTTCACATGTTGTGGAAGCCATCTGATGTGTTTCCAGCTCTGGTGATCAATACTTCACTTATAGCTTGTCAATGAAATATTACTTTTGTGTATGCTTGATCTTGTGTTTTCTGAACTATGTAACTCCTATCTATCTTCTGATCATTTCCTCATAATCTCCCAGATGTCTTCTTTCCAAAATATTCCAAGTTTTGGCATGTAATTACACATGAATAGCAGTTCCTTTTGGGTCTATTTAGGTGGAAATCAAAATGATGCCATTACATCTAAGAGGTTATTAAGAAAGATAAACTTGGGTATTGGATGTTGTTTTCGAGTCAATTATACCTTGCTTTCTGGAACAAACCTCAGAGAAACTGGAGGTAAGTCACTCCACTGTACAGTGTCATTTGGAATGATCTGTCAGGGACTGGGAGTGACGTGTGAGATCATCCAATCAGGAAGCAGAGGGACAAGAAGCGCCCGTCCCCAGAGCGAGAGGAGCAGACAGCAGGGTTCGTCTGTCGTCTCTGTGTCGGTGTAGAAGAACATCAGAACACCCTCTGACTGGTTCACTCTCTTTTTAATCACACAAAAAAAACAATCAGAACAGGGCAGAATAACTAGTGATGAAGACTGGGGCTTCCAGGACATATTCAACTGTTTTGGACTGCTTCTCAAATGGCAGCCTTTTTCCTTCATAGTGCACTACTTTTGACCAGGGTCCATAGGGTTTTGATCTTACTTAGTGCACTACAGTACGTAGGGTATAGGGTGCCATTTGGTATGCAGCCAGAGGCTTCCAGGAAACCAGCTTCTGACTACTAGACAAAATTATCAGGTTTTCCTGAATTTCAGGTTTGAGGATTTTGGATTCCTTCTGATTCCAGGAATCTTCCAAACAGGAGTTCTGGAAAACTTGGAAATTTTGGGAAAGTTACCAGAATTTTGCAATCCTTCCTTGACTCCAGTACTGGGTTCTGTGCTATGGAAAAGGGTTTTAAGTTGAGTCACTGATCACCACGTCCACGCAACCGCTGTCTCTCATCACTAGTATCAATATAGTATCCATATTAAACATGATAACAAATATGGCTGACTCACAAATATGAGCTGTGCTTTTTAAAGGAGCACTCTGTTCTGTTTGTCCCATGTGGGGAGTGGTTCCCTGTGAGAGGTAGGCTGACATATGGGACATGGGAAGAGTAAAATAGTCTCTCTAGGAACCATCCATATCGTCCGTCTTCCCCAGGATCGCCACATGGCAAAACATGATATATATATTTTATTTTTTTGGTGTGGTGAAGTCCACAAACGTAAAAATATATTTACTGTGTAATTTACCTTTTCTCTAAACATATTAAAACAGTTCATTTCAATATCAACATTATCAGGGAATCCCAGGTACAAGTCTTGGCCCAAAGGGCACCCTATTCCCTATTTAGTGCAATACTTTTGACCAGAACTCTATGGGCCCTACACTATATAGGGAATATGGTGCCTTTTAGGACACAACAATCTGTAAATGATGTCATGACAACAGAAATGTGCTATACAGATGTCTGTAACTTAAACATTACTATACATTTTTATACAGAACCAAACGGTTTAGTAAAAGCTTACTTAACAGCATGCTGTAGACATTCTCCTCTTATGTAGTTATGAACTATGACTTAGTGTGGCTGGTAACAAAGTGATTGAACTATGACTTAGTGTGGCTGGTAACAAAGTGGTTGAACTATGACTTAGTGTGGCTGGTAACAAAGTGGTTGAACTATGACTTAGTGTGGCTGGTAACAAAGTGATTAAACTATGACTTAGTGTGGCTGGTAACAAAGTGATTAAACTATGACTTAGTGTGGCTGGTAACAAAGTGATTAAACTATGACTTAGTGTGGCTGGTAACAAAGTGGTTGAACTATGACTTAGTGTGGCTGGTAACAAAGTGGTTGAACTATGACTTAATGTGGCTGGTAACAAAGTGGTTGAACTATGACTTAGTGTGGCTGGTAACAAAGTGGTTGAACTATGACTTAGTGTGGCTGGTAACAAAGTGGTTGAACTATGACTTAGTGTGGCTGGTAACAAAGTGGTTGAACTATGACTTAGTGTGGCTGGTAACAAAGTGATTGAACTATAACTTAGTGTGGCTGGTAACAAAGTGGCTGAACTATAACTTAGTGTGGCTGGTAACAAAGTGGTTGAACTATGACTTAGTGTGGCTGGTAACAAAGTGGTTGAACTATGACTTAGTGTGGCTGGTAACAAAGTGGTTGAACTATGACTTAGTGTGGCTGGTAACAAAGTGGTTGAACTATGACTTAGTGTGGCTGGTAACAAAGTGGTTGAACTATGACTTAGTGTGGCTGGTAACAAAGTGGTTGAACTATGACTTAGTGTGGCTGGTAACAAAGTGGTTGAACTATGACTTAGTGTGGCTGGTAACAAAGTGGTTGAACTATGACTTAGTGTGGCTGGTAACAAAGTGGTTGAACTATGACTTAGTGTGGCTGGTAACAAAGTGGTTGAACTATGACTTAGTGTGGCTGGTAACAAAGTGGTTGAACTATGACTTAGTGTGGCTGGTAACAAAGTGGTTGAACTATGACTTAGTGTGGCTGGTAACAAAGTGGTTGAACTATGACTTAGTGTGGCTGGTAACAAAGTGGTTGAACTATGACTTAGTGTGGCTGGTAACAAAGTGGTTGAACTATGACTTAGTGTGGCTGGTAACAAAGTGGTTGAACTATGACTTAGTGTGGCTGGTAACAAAGTGGTTGAACTATGACTTAGTGTGGCTGGTAACAAAGTGGTTGAACTATGACTTAGTGTGGCTGGTAACAAAGTGGTTGAACTATGACTTAGTGTGGCTGGTAACAAAGTGGTTGAACTATGACTTAGTGTGGCTGGTAACAAAGTGGTTGAACTATGACTTAGTGTGGCTGGTAACAAAGTGGTTGAACTATGACTTAGTGTGGCTGGTAACAAAGTGGTTGAACTATGACTTAGTGTGGCTGGTAACAAAGTGGTTGAACTATGACTTAGTGTGGCTGGTAACAAAGTGGTTGAACTATGACTTAGTGTGGCTGGTAACAAAGTGGTTGAACTATGACTTAGTGTGGCTGGTAACAAAGTGGTTGAACTATGACTTAGTGTGGCTGGTAACAAAGTGGTTGAACTATGACTTAGTGTGGCTGGTAACAAAGTGGTTGAACTATGACTTAGTGTGGCTGGTAACAAAGTGGTTGAACTATGACTTAGTGTGGCTGGTAACAAAGTGGTTGAACTATGACTTAGTGTGGCTGGTAACAAAGTGGTTGAACTATGACTTAGTGTGGCTGGTAACAAAGTGGTTGAACTATGACTTAGTGTGGCTGGTAACAAAGTGGTTGAACTATGACTTAGTGTGGCTGGTAACAAAGTGGTTGAACTATGACTTAGTGTGGCTGGTAACAAAGTGGTTGAACTATGACTTAGTGTGGCTGGTAACAAAGTGGTTGAACTATGACTTAGTGTGGCTGGTAACAAAGTGGTTGAACTATGACTTAGTGTAGCTGGTAACAAAGTGGTTGAACTATGACTTAGTGTGGCTGGTAACAAAGTGGTTGAACTATGACTTAGTGTGGCTGGTAACAAAGTGGTTGAACTATGACTTAGTGTGGCTGGTAACAAAGTGATTAAACTATGACTTAGTGTGGCTGGTAACAAAGTGGCTGAACTATGACTTAGTGTGGCTGGTAACAAAGTGGTTGAACTATGACTTAGTGTGGCTGGTAACAAAGTGATTAAACTATGACTTAGTGTGGCTGGTAACAAAGTGGTTGAACTATGACTTAGTGTGGCTGGTAACAAAGTGGTTGAACTATGACTTAGTGTGGCTGGTAACAAAGTGGTTGAACTATGACTTAGTGTGGCTGGTAACAAAGTGGTTGGACTATGACTTAGTGTGGCTGGTAACAAAGTGGTTGAACTATGACTTAGTGTGGCTGGTAACAAAGTGGTTGAACTATGACTTAGTGTGGCTGGTAACAAAGTGGTTGAACTATGACTTAGTGTGGCTGGTAACAAAGTGGTTGAACTATGACTTAGTGTGGCTGGTAACAAAGTGGTTGAACTATGACTTAGTGTGGCTGGTAACAAAGTGGTTGAACTATGACTTAGTGTGGCTGGTAACAAAGTGGTTGAACTATGACTTAGTGTGGCTGGTAACAAAGTGGTTGAACTATGACTTAGTGTGGCTGGTAACAAAGTGGTTGAACTATGACTTAGTGTGGCTGGTAACAAAGTGGTTGAACTATGACTTAGTGTGGCTGGTAACAAAGTGGTTGAACTATGACTTAGTGTGGCTGGTAACAAAGTGGTTGAACTATGACTTAGTGTGGCTGGTAACAAAGTGGTTGAACTATGACTTAGTGTGGCTGGTAACAAAGTGGTTGAACTATGACTTAGTGTGGCTGGTAACAAAGTGGTTGAACTATGACTTAGTGTGGCTGGTAACAAAGTGGTTGAACTATGACTTAGTGTGGCTGGTAACAAAGTGGTTGAACTATGACTTAGTGTGGCTGGTAACAAAGTGGTTGAACTATGACTTAGTGTGGCTGGTAACAAAGTGATTGAACTATGACTTAGCTGAAGTAAAAAGGAAGGAAAAGAGGTGAGTGGTTGAAGACGGAGTTTAAAAATGTGTCCCAAATGGAACCATATTCTCTATATAGTGCTCTACTGTTGAGCACGGCCCATAAGACTCTGGTCAACAGTAGTGCACTATATAGGGAATAGGGCCCTGGTCAACAGTAGTGCACTATATAGGGAATAGGGCCCTGGTTAACAGTAGTGCACTATATAGGGAATAGGGCCCTGGTTAACAGTAGTGCACTATATAGGGAATAGGGCCCTGGTTAACAGTAGTGCACTATATAGGGAATAGGGCCCTGGTCTAAAGTAGTGCACTATATAGGGAATAGGGCTCTGGTCAACAGTAGTGCACTATATAGGGAAAAGGGTGCCTAATTCTCTGTTCTGATGTTGTGCTGCTGTGTCTATCAGGACAGTTGGTACTGGACGAGGAGAGTCTTCAGGGTGTTCACGTTAATATATTACACGATGGAGGGATGTTCTGAATGTTTTGGAGCCGTCAGAACCCGATCGGTCCATTCTGACAGAGAGTTCAGCTGATCCGAGTGTTCCATAGAAAACAGCTCCTCTTTCTGTCCTCTGTACACCTTTTAAACACCTTCAACACCCAGTCCTGCACTGAAGCTTACATATACTGTACATACTGTAGGATAGGTAGAGTTGATATGTGTCTGTGCATGTCTGTCTGTCTGTGTGTGTTTATATGGAGGGGTAGAATCTCAGGATCATAGAGGAAATGGGGATTCCAGAATTCCTGCTGGCACATTAGTACCCTCTCTTCCTTTCCAGGGGCACTGTGAGGTCACCAAAAGAGATGAGGTGGTTCCACTGTGAGGTCACCAAAAGAGATGAGGTGGTTCCACTGTGAGGTCACCAAAAGAGATGAGGTGGTTCCACTGTGAGGTCACCAAAAGAGTTGTGGTGGTTCCACTGTGAGGTCACCAAAAGAGATGAGGTGGTTCCACTGTGAGGTCACCAAAAGAGATGAGGTGGTTCCACTGTGAGGTCACCAAAAGAGATGAGGTGGTTCCACTGTGAGGTCACCAAAAGAGATGAGATTCCACTGTGAGGTCACCAAAAGAGATGAGGTGGTTCCACTGTGAGGTCACCAAAAGAGATGAGGTGGTTCCACTGTGAGGTCACCAAAAGAGATGAGGTGGTTCCACTGTGAGGTCACCAAAAGAGATGAGGTGGCTCCACTGTGAGATCACCAAAAGAGTTGAGGTGGTTCCACTTTGAGGTCACCAAATAAGTTGAGGTTGTACCACTATGAGGTCACCAAAAGAGATGAGGTGGTTCCACTGTGAGGTCACCAAAAGAGTTGAGGTTGGTTCCACTGTGAGGTCACCAAAAGAGTTGTGGTGGTTCCACTGTGAGGTCACCAAAAGAGTTGAGGTGGTTCCACTGTGAGGTCACCAAAAGAGTTGAGGTTGTACCACTATGAGGTCACCAAAAGAGATGAGGTGGTTCCACTGTGAGGTCACCAAAAGAGTTGAGGTGGTTCCACTGTGAGGTCACCAAAAGAGATGAGATTCCACTGTGAGGTCACCAAAAGAGATGAGGTGGTTCCACTGTGAGGTCACCAAAAGAGATGAGGTGGTTCCACTGTGAGGTCACCAAAAGAGATGAGGTGGTTCCACTGTGAGGTCACCAAAAGAGATGAGGTGGTTCCACTCTGAGGTCACCAAAAGAGATGAGGTGGTTCCACTGTGAGGTCACCAAAAGAGATGAGGTGGTTCCACTGTGAGGTCACCAAAAGAGTTGAGGTGGTTCCACTGTGAGGTCACCAAAAGAGATGAGGTGGTTCCACCGTGAGGTCACCAAAAGAGATGAGGTGATTCCACCGTGAGGTCACCAAAAGAGATGAGGTGGTTCCGGTAACGATGTGCGCAGAGAGTCAGGAAGCAAGTGCAGGGAGTGATTATTTAATAAATAAATGGAACATAATACAAAAAAAGAAGCACTAACAGCACACAGACATGACACTGAAACAGAAACAATAACGCCTGGGGAAGGAACCAAAGGGAGGGACATAAATAGGGCAGGTAATCAAGGAGGTGATGGAGTCCAGGTGAGTGTCAATAAGCACTGGTGCGCATGCCGATGGTGACAGGTGTGCGTAATAATCAGCAGTCTAGTGACCTAGAGGCCAGAGAGGGAGTATATGTGACAATTCAACTGCGAGGAGGAGAGGACAGTGGTTTGTGAAGGGAGGAGAAAGGAGTAGAGGACAGTAGTTTGTGAAGGGGGGAGTAAGGAGGAGAGGACAGTGGTTTGTGAAGGGAGGAGAAAGGAGGAGAGGACAGTGGTTTGTGAAGCGAGGAGAAAGGAGGAGAGGACAGTGGTTTGTGAAGGGAGGAGAAAGGAGGAGAGGACAGTGGTTTGTGAAGGGAGGAGTAAGGAGGAGAGGACAGTGGTTTGTGAAGGGAGGAGTAAGGAGGAGAGGACAGTGGTTTGTGAAGGGAGGAGAAAGGAGGAGAGGACAGTGGTTTGTGAAGGGAGGAGAAAGGAGGAGAGGACAGTGGTTTGTGAAGGGAGGAGAAAGGAGGAGAGGACAGTGGTTTGTGAAGGGAGGAGAAAGGAGGAGAGGACAGTGGTTTGTGAAGGGAGGAGTAAGGAGGGAGATGGAAAATCCCCTCCTCTTCCTTTACACATTTACATCTCTTTCTCTCTCACTCTCTCTCCACCCCTAGGTAAGTCAGTCTGTATTGTAGTCTATGGAGCCCACGGGCTAGGTCAGGCCCAGACCAGGGTCTACTGGTATCCGAGCAGCAGCAGGGAGAGGCCCAGTGGAAGGGTCCAGCCCGCTGCAGACAGGTGGAGGGGAGGAGGTCCATGATCCAACAGCCCTGGGGTCAGCAGGGTGGAGTCTTCACCATCATCACCCCACAGTCTATCCTTCTCATTCACCTGCATGTGGAGACACAACCACTGTTAGGAAATAGCAGTTTAACATTTATTTCATTCATCTGGGGAAAAGGGAAGCGAATTGTTGATTGAGGATGGACCTGTTGAGTTGTATGTTTAGAATGAGGATGGACCTGTTGAGTTGTATGTTTAGAATGAGGATAGCCCTGTTGAGTTGTATGTTTAGAATGAGGATAGACCTGTTGAGTTGTATGTTTAGAATGAGGATGGACCTGTTGAGTTGTATGTTTAGAATGAGGATGGACCTGCTGAGTTGTATGTTTAGAATGAGGATAGACCTGTTGAGTTGTATGTTTAGAATGAGGATAGACCTGTTGAGTTGTATGTTTAGAATGAGGATAGACCTGTTGAGTTGTATGTTTAGAATGAGGATGGACATGTTGAGTTGTATGTTTAGAATGAGGATACACCTGTTGAGTTGTATGTTTAGAATGAGGATACACCTGTTGAGTTGTATGTTTAGAATGAGGATAGGCATGTTGAGTTGTATGTTTAGAATGAGGATAGACCTGTTGAGTTGTATGTTTAGAATGAGGATAGACCTGTTGAGTTGTATGTTTAGAATGAGAATAGACCTGTTGAGTTGTATGTTTAGAATGAGGATGGACCTGCTGAGTTGTATGTTTAGAATGAGGATAGCCCTGTTGAGTTGTATGTTTAGAATGAGGATAGGCATGTTGAGTTGTATGTTTAGAATGAGGATAGACCTGTTGAGTTGTATGTTTAGAATGAGGATAGACATGCTGAGTTGTATGTTTAGAATGAGGATACACCTGTTGAGTTGTATGTTTAGAATGAGGATAGACCTGTTGAGTTGTATGTTTAGAATGAGGATAGACATGTTGAGTTGTATGTTTAGAATGAGGATACACCTGTTGAGTTGTACAGTGGGGGAAAAAAGTATTTAGTCAGCCACCAATTGTGCAAGTTCTCTCACTTAAAAAGATGAGAGAGGCCTGTAATTTTCATCATAGGTACACTTCAACTATGACAGACAAAATGAGGAAAAGAAATCCAGAAAATCACATTGTAGGATTTTTTATGAATTTATTTGCAAATTATGGTGGAAAATAAGTATTTGGTCACATACAAACAAGCAAGATTTCTGGCTCTCACAGACCTGTAACTTCTTCTTTAAGAGGCTCCTCTGTCCTCCACTCATTACCTGTATTAATGGCACCTGTTTGAACTTGTTATCAGTATAAAAGACACCTGTCCACAACCTCAAACAGTCACACTCCAAACTCCACTATGGCCAAGACCAAAGAGCTGTCAAAGGACACCAGAAACAAAATTGTAGACCTGCACCAGGTTGGGAAGACTGAATCTGCAATAGGTAAGCAGCTTGGTTTGAAGAAATCAACTGTGGGAGCAATTATTAGGAAATGGAAGACATACAAGACCACTGATAATCTTCCTCGATCTGGGGCTCCACGCAAGATCTCACCCGTGGGGTCAAAATGATCACAAGAACGGTGAGCAAAAATCCCAGGACCACACGGGGACCTAGTGAATGACCTGCAGAGAGCTGGGACCAAAGTAACAAAGCCAACCATCAGTAACACACTCGCCGCCAGGGACTCAAATCCTGCAGTGCCAGACGTGTCCCCTGCTTAAGCCAGTACATGTTCAGGCCCGTCTGAAGTTTGCTAGAGAGCATTTGGATGATCCAGATGAGGATTGGGAGAATGTCATATGGTCAGATGAAACCAAAATAGAACTTTTTGGTAAAAACTCAACTCGTCGTGTTTGGAGGACAAAGAATGCTGAGTTGCATCCAAAGAACACCATACCTACTGTGAAGCATGGGGGTGGAAACATCATGCTTTGGGGCTGTTCTTCTGCAAAGGGACCAGGACGACTGATCTGTGTAAAGGAAAGAATGAATGGGGCCATGTATCGTGAGATTTTGAGTGAAAACCTCCTTCCATCAGCAAGGGCATTGAAGATGAAACGTGGCTGGGTCTTTCAGCATGACAATGATCCCAAACACACCGCCCGGGCAACGAAGGAGTGGCTTTGTAAGAAGCATTTCAAGGTCCTGGAGTGGCCTAGCCAGTCTCCAGATCTCAACCCCATAGAAAATCTTTGGAGGGAGTTGAAAGTCCGTGTTGCCCAGCGACAGCCCCAAAACATCACTGCTCTAGAGGAGATCTGCATGGAGGAATGGGCCAAAATACCAGCAACAGTGTGTGAAAACCTTGTGAAGACTTACAGAAAACGTTTGACCTCTGTCATTGCCAACAAAGGGTATATAACAAAGTATTGAGATAAACTTTTGTTATTGACCAAATACTTATTTTCCACCATAATTTGCAAATTAATTCATAAAAAATCCTACAATGTGATTTTCTGGATTTTTTTTCCTCATTTTGTCTGTCATAGTTGAAGTGTACCTATGATGAAAATTACAGGCCTCTCTCATCTTTTTAAGTGAGAGAACTTGCACAATTGGTGGCTGACTAAATACTTTTTTTCTCCACTGTATGTTTAGAATGAGGATAGGCATGTTGAGTTGTATGTTTAGAATGAGGATAGACCTGTTGAGTTGTATGTTTAGAATGAGGATACACCTGTTGAGTTGTATGTTTAGAATGAGGATGGACCTGTTGGGTTGTATGTTTAGAATGAGGATGGACCTGTTGAGTTGTATGTTTAGAATGAGGATAGACCTGTTGAGTTGTATGTTTAGAATGAGGATAGACATGTTGAGTTGTATGTTTAGAATGAGGATAGACATGTTGAGTTGTATGTTTAGAATGAGGATGGACCTGTTGAGTTGTATGTTTAGAATAAGGATGGACCTGTTGAGTTGTATGTTTAGAATGAGGATGGACCTGTTGAGTTGTATGTTTAGAATGAGGATGGACCTGTTGAGTTGTATGTTTAGAATGAGGATGGACCTGTTGAGTTGTATGTTTAGAATGAGGATAGCCCTGTTGAGTTGTATGTTTAGAATGAGGATGGACCTGTTGAGTTGTATGTTTAGAATGAGGATAGGCATGTTGAGTTGTATGTTTAGAATGAGGATGGACCTGTTGAGTTGTATGTTTAGAATGAGGATGGACCTGTTGAGTTGTATGTTTAGAATGAGGATGGACCTGTTGAGTTGAATGTTTAGAATGAGGATGGACCTGTTGAGTTGTATGTTTAGTTGTTGCACATACGACTGTCTGCTTTCTGTGTACTGTCCTATTCCAGAAGCTATACTCTTGAGGCGTCTGAGGAAATTTCCTGTTGGGAGTTGATAAAAGGAAGGGCATGGCTTCAGATTGTGACTTCCAGGTGCCGTGTGGGGGTGACATGCGTTTAGGGTTCATGGAGACTGGATGGACTTTATTATTCATACTCTGTATTTATTTAAACTTTATTCAACCAGGGAACAATCCTTGAGGTGACTAAACCATTTTGCGAGTGGGACCTGGCAAAACCTCAACTACGAACAACTGAAGGACCAAACAGTGCTGGAGCTGTCTGGCCCAGATGGTCAACGCTGACAGTCAGAGGTCAGAATGTAGAATGTAAGCTGCCTCCCTCAGACAGACAACACAGACTACACAGGCAACACAGACAACACAGACTACACAGACTACACTAACAACACAGACTACACAGACTACACTAACAGCACAGACTACACAGACAACACAGACTACACAGACAACACAGACTACACAGACTACACAGACAACACAGACTACACAGACTACACTAACAACACAGACTACACTAACAACACCTTTCTGCTAAGTCGTAAGGACAGGTCTTCAGGTTATGGACTCGTTAGGCAAGCCTAGGACCCTAGACTTGAGAGCACAGGATTTTTAGTAGTCTGATGAAGTAGTTTCGCAGCACAGCTGATAAACGTAGGGCAGCAGGTGTCCTAGTGGTTAGAGCGTTGGGCCAGTAACCTGAAAGGTTGATGGATCGAATCCCTGAGCTGACAAGGTCAAAATCTGTCATTCTGCACCTGATCAAGGCAGTTAACCCACTCTTCCCCGGTGTCATTTTTGTTCTTAACTTACCTGCCTAGTAAAATAAAGGTAAAACAATGTTTAGGACACCTGATGAACGCAGGACACCTGATAAACGCAGCAGAGCTGATAAACGCAGCAGAGCTGATAAACGCAGGACCCCTGATAAAAGCAGGACACCTGATAAACGCAGGACACCTGATGAACGCAGCAGAGCTGATAAACGCAGGACCCCTGATAAACGCAGCAGAGCTGATAAACACAGCAGAGCTGATAAACGCAGGAGAGCTGATAAACGCAGGACACCTGATAAACGCAGCAGAGCTGATAAACGCAGCAGAGCTGAAACGCAGGACACCTGATAAACGCAGGACACCTGATAAACGCAGGACACCTGATAAACGCAGCAGAGCTGATAAACGCAGGACCCCTGATAAACGCAGCAGAGCTGATAAACGCAGCAGAGCTGATAAACGCAGCAGAGCTGATAAACGCAGGACAGCTGATAAACGCAGGACACCTGATAAACGCAGGACACCTGATAAACGCAGCACAGATGATAAACGCAGCAGAGCTGATAAACGCAGCACAGCTGATAAACGCAGCAGAGCTGAGAAACGCAGGACACCTGATAAACGCAGGACACCTGATAAACGCAGCAGAGCTGATAAACGCAGCAGAGCTGATAAACGCAGGACACCTGATAAACGCAGCAGAGCTGATAAACGCAGCAGGGCTGATAAACGCAGGACACCTGATAAACGCAGGACACCTGATAAACGCAGCAGAGCTGATAAACGCAGGACCCCTGATAAACGCAGCAGAGCTGATAAACGCAGCAGAGCTGATAAATGCAGGAGAGCTGATAAACGCAGGACACCTGATAAACGCAGCACAGATGATAAACGCAGCACAGATGATAAACGCAGCAGAGCTGATAAACGCAGCACAGCTGATAAACGCAGGTCACCTGATAAACGCAGCAGAGCTGATAAACGCAGCAGAGCTGATAAACGCAGCAGAGCTAATGAACGCAGGACACCTGATAAACGCAGGACACCTGATAAACGCAGCACAGATGATAAACGCAGCACAGATGATAAACGCAGCAGAGCTGATAAACGCAGCACAGCTGATAAACGCAGGTCACCTGATAAACGCAGCAGAGCTGATAAACGCAGCAGAGCTGATAAACGCAGCAGAGCTAATGAACGCAGGACACCTGATAAACGCAGGACACCTGATAAACGCAGGACACCTGATAAACGCAGCAGAGCTGATAAACGCAGGACCCCTGATAAACGCAGCAGAGCTGATAAACGCAGCAGAGCTGATAAACGCAGGAGAGCTGATAAACGCAGGACACCTGATAAACGCAGCACAGATGATAAACGCAGCACAGATGATAAACGCAGCAGAGCTGATAAACGCAGCACAGCTGATAAACGCAGCAGAGCTGATAAACGCAGCAGAGCTGATAAACGCAGCAGAGCTAATGAACGCAGGACACCTGATAAACGCAGCAGAGCTGATAAACGCAGCACAGATGATAAACGCAGCACAGATGATAAACGCAGCACAACTGAGAAACGCAGGACACCTGAAAAACGCAGGACACCTGATAAACGCAGGACACCAGATAAACGCAGGACACCTGATAAACGCAGCAGAGCTGATAAACGCAGGACACCTGATAAACGCAGCAGAGCTGATAAAGGCAGGACACCTGATAAACGCAGGAGAGCTGATAAACGCAGCAGAGCTGATAAACGCAGCAGAGGTGATAAACGCAGGACACCTGATAAACGCAGCAGAGCTGATAAACGCAGGAGAGCTGATAAACGCAGGAGAGCTGATAAACGCAGCAGAGCTGATAAACGCAGCAGAGCTGATAAACGCAGGACACCTGATAAACGCAGCAGAGCTGATAAACGCAGGACACCTGATAAACGCAGCAGAGTTGATAAACGCAGGAGAGCTGATAAACGCAGGAAAGCAGATAAACGCAGCAGAGCTGATAAACGCAGGACACCTGATAAATGCAGGACACCTGATAAACGCAGCAGAGCTGATAAACGAGTCTATTGACTCACCCAGCTGGGACACTGGCTGACCATCACCTTAATGAGTCTATTGACTCACCCAGCTGGGACACTGACTGACCATCACCTTAATGAGTCTATTGATGCACCCAGCTGGGACACTGGCTGACCCTCACCAGTTTTAAATGGACAATACCTGTTAGCAGAAGTGCGCTAGAGATGTCATCCAGGAGCATGCTGGGATGTTTTGCATGATGTCTACCTTGGTGCTAATTAGCATTTTTTAATCTGAGAGTAAAAAGAGGCGAATTAATTGATAAATGTCCCCTTGTCCGAGAGAGATTTACATGATTATCAAAACGGCACGCCAGGGTCAGCCTCCACTAAACACTGCCCTTGTTTCAAGTGTTTCTAAAATCCCCTATGGGAAAAACGAATGGTGGAAAAACAATTGGAACCATTTCCCTGTTCGACCATCTCCCTCTATTATCATGACTGGCAGAGCACTTAGAGCAAGTTCAAAACACAGGGCTGTGTCCCAAATGGCACCCTATTCCCTATATAGTGCACTACCATTGACCAGAGCCCTATTCTCTTATATATCTTACCTTTATTTAACTAGGCAAGTCAGTTAAGAACAAATTCTTATTTACAATGACGGCCTAGGAACAGTGGGTTAACTGCCTGTTCAGGGGCAGAACGACAGATTTTTACCTTGTCAGCTCAGGGATTTGAACTTGCAACTTTTCGGTTACTAGTCCAACGCTCTAACCACTAGGCTACCCTTCCGCCCATATAGTGCACTACTGTTGACCAGGGTCCTATTCCCTATATAGTGCACTACTGTTGGCCAGGACCCTATTCCCTATATAGTGCACTACTGTTGACCAGGACCCTATTCCCTATATAGTGCACTACTGTTGACCAGGACCCTATTCCCTATATAGTGCACTACTGTTGACCAGAGCCCTATTCCCTATATAGTGCACTACTGTTGGCCAGGACCCTATTCCCTATATAGTGCACTATGTTGACCAGGGTCCTATTCCCTATATAGTGCACTACTGTTGACCAGGGACCTATTCCCTATATAGTGCACTACTGTTGACCAGAGCTTTCCTCTACCTGTCCTCTCCTCTACCTGTCCTCCCCTCCACCTGTCCTCTCCTCTGCTTTCCTCTACCTGTCCTCTCCTCTACCTGTCCTCTCCTCTACCTGTCCTCTCCTCTGCTTTCCTCTACCTGTCCTCTCCTCTACCTGTCCTCTCCTCTGCTTTCCTCTACCTGTCCTCTCCTCTACCTGTCCTCTCCTCTACCTGTCCTCCCCTCCACCTGTCCTCTCCTCTGCTTTCCTCTACCTGTCCTCTCCTCTACCTGTCCTCTCCCCCACCTGTCCTCTCCTCTGCTTTCCTCTACCTGTCCTCTCCTCTCCTCTGCTTTCCTCTACCTGTCCTCTCCTCTACCTGTCCTCTCCTCCTTCGCTGCTCCACCTCACCTGAGTGGGTATCTGTACTCTCAGGACATTCTGTTTTGTTTCCATGGTGATAGCAGGGACGGTGGTAGACAGGCGCTGGATGTGGTCGTTGGGGGTAGCGAGAGTGGGGCTGGGCGTGTCTGGTTGGTTGACTGCTCCGGTGGACGCCAGCTTGTCTGTCCCGTTCCCAAACGCCAGCATGGCTTTCTCTGTTCAGAATAATCAAGAGGAGAGTCAAGTGAGTGACTTTTAGTCTCCGTAACTTATTGGATTTTTAACATTTGCAAGAAACAATTAGATTGTTTTTGTAAAGTTTACAATTTTAATTTAGGAAAACTTTTCAGCAGCAAACTGCTCTAATTTTTTTAAGTTTTTGAGGAGTGGCCTCCACCAACTGCTGTTGTCAGTACTCGCCATAGGTTTTAGATGGGATTCAGATCTGGACTCTTTGCTGGCAACCCAAAAAACACACATAAAAAGCACCCAGGAATGGTTCAAGAAGAAATGCTTGACTGTTCTAGAGTCGCCAGCAAAGAGTTCACGTCTGAATTTGATTTGATTTGAATCACAGTAATAGCTACAAGAAGCGTTTATCTGCAGTTGCCTTGGTCACTGCGTCTCAGAGGCGTCACCTAAAGACCCTGGTTCAATTCCAAGCTGTATCATGGGTCCTCAGATCCTCAAAAGGTTCTACAGCTGCACCATCGAGAGCATCCTGACTGGTTGCATCACTGCCTGGTATGGCAACTGCTCGGCCTCCGACCACAAGGCACTACAGAGGGTAGTGCGTACGGCCCAGTACATCACTGGAGACAAGCTTCCTGCCATCCAGGCCCTCTATACCAGGCGGTGTCAGAGCACCAAGAGGCTTCTAAACAGTGTCTACCTCCAAGCCATAAGACTCCTGAACTTCTAATCAAATGGCTACCCAGACTACTTGCATTGCCCCCTCTTTTATGCTGCTGCTACTCTCTGTTATCATCTATGCATAGTCACTTTAATAACTCGACATACATGTACATATTACCTCAATTACCTCGCCCCCGCACATTGACTCTGTAGCGGTACCCCCTGTATATAGTCTCCACATTGACTCTGTACCGGTAGCCCCCTGTATATAGTCTCCACATTGTCTCTGTACCGGTACCACCTGTATATAGTCTCTACATTGACTCTGTGCAGTACCCCTGTATATAGTCTCCACATTGACTCTGTACCGGTACCCCTGTATATAGCCTCCACATTGACTCTGTGCAGTACCCCCTGTATATAGCCTCCACATTGACTCTGTGCAGTACCCCCTGTATATAGCCTCCACATTGACTCTGTACAGTACCCCCTGTATATAGCCTCCACATTGACTCTGTGCAGTACCCCCTGTATATAGCCTCCACATTGACTCTGTGCAGTACCCCTGTATATAGCCTCCACATTGACTCTGTGCAGTACCCCCTGTATATAGCCTCCACATTGACTCTGTGCAGTACCCCCTGTATATAGCCTCCACATTGACTCTGTAGGTACCCCCTGTATATAGCCTCCACATTGACTCTGTGCAGTACCCCTGTATATAGCCTCCACATTGACTCTGTGCAGTACCCCCTGTATATAGCCTCCACATTGACTCTGTACCGGTACCCCCTGTATATAGCCTCCACATTGACTCTGTACCAGTACCCCTGTATATAGCCTCCACATTGACTCTGTACAGTACCCTGTATATAGCCTCCACATTGACTCTGTGCAGTACCCCCTGTATATAGCCTCCACATTGACTCTGTACCGGTACCCCCTGTATATAGCCTACACATTGACTCTGTACCGGTACCCCTGTATATAGCCTCCACATTGACTCTGTGCAGTACCCCCTGTATATAGCCTCCACATTGACTCTGTGCAGTACCCCTGTATATAGTCTCCACATTGACTCTGTACCGGTACCCCCTGTATATAGTCTCGCTACTGTTATTTTACTGCTGCTCTTTAATTACTTGTTACGTAAACTTTTTTTTTTTGAGGGGGGTATTTTTCTTAGAACTGCATTGTTGGTTAGGGGCTCGTAAGTAAGCATTTCACTGTAAGGTCTACACCTGTTGTATTCAGCATTTCACTGTAAGGTCTACACCTGTTGTATTCAGCATTTCACTGTGAGGTCTACACCTGTTGTATTCAGCATTTCACTGTGAGGTCTACACCTGTTGTATTCAGCATTTCACTGTAAGGTCTACACCTGTTGTATTCAGCATTTCACTGTAAGGTCTACACCTGTTGTATTCAGCATTTCACTGTAAGGTCTACACCTGTTGTATTCAGCATTTCACTGTAAGGTCTACACCTGTTGTATTCAGCATTTCACTGTGAGGTCTACACCTGTTGTATTCAGCATTTCACTGTAAGGTCTACACCTGTTGTACTCAGCATTTCACTGTAAGGTCTACACCTGTTGTATTCAGCATTTCACTGTAAGGTCTACACCTGTTGTATTCAGCATTTCACTGTAAGGTCTACACCTGTTGTACTCAGCATTTCACTGTAAGGTCTACACCTGTTGTACTCAGCATTTCACTGTAAGGTCTACACCTGTTGTATTCAGCATTTCACTGTAAGGTCTACACCTGTTGTATTCAGCATTTCACTGTAAGGTCTACACCTGTTGTATTCATCA
This sequence comes from Brachymystax lenok tsinlingensis, assembly GCA_030435695.1. Taxonomy (NCBI): domain Eukaryota; kingdom Metazoa; phylum Chordata; class Actinopteri; order Salmoniformes; family Salmonidae; genus Brachymystax; species Brachymystax lenok. The sequence goes on along the minus strand of CM059786.1, from coordinate 44,476,782 downwards.
TTTCACTGTGAGGTCTACACCTGTTGTATTCAGCATTTCACTGTAAGGTCTACACCTGTTGTATTCAGCATTTCACTGTAAGGTCTACACCTGTTGTATTCAGCATTTCACTGTGAGGTCTACACCTGTTGTATTCAGCATTTCACTGTAAGGTCTACACCTGTTGTACTCAGCATTTCACTGTAAGGTCTACACCTGTTGTATTCAGCATTTCACTGTGAGGTCTACACCTGTTGTATTCAGCATTTCACTGTAAGGTCTACACCTGTTGTATTCAGCATTTCACTGTAAGGTCTACACCTGTTGTATTCAGCATTTCACTGTGAGGTCTACACCTGTTGTATTCAGCATTTCACTGTAAGGTCTACACCTGTTGTACTCAGCATTTCACTGTAAGGTCTACACCTGTTGTATTCAGCATTTCACTGTAAGGTCTACACCTGTTGTATTCAGCATTTCACTGTAAGGTCTACACCTGTTGTATTCAGCATTTCACTGTAAGGTCTACACCTGTTGTATTCAGCATTTCACTGTAAGGTCTACACCTGTTGTATTCAGCATTTCACTGTAAGGTCTACACCTGTTGTATTCAGCATTTCACTGTAAGGTCTACACCTGTTGTATTCAGCATTTCACTGTAAGGTCTACACCTGTTGTATTCAGCATTTCACTGTAAGGTCTACACCTGTTGTATTCAGCATTTCACTGTAAGGTCTACACCTGTTGTATTCAGCATTTCACTGTAAGGTCTACACCTGTTGTATTCAGCATTTCACTGTAAGGTCTACACCTGTTGTATTCAGCATTTCACTGTGAGGTCTACACCTGTTGTATTCAGCATTTCACTGTAAGGTCTACACCTGTTGTACTCAGCATTTCACTGTAAGGTCTACACCTGTTGTATTCAGCATTTCACTGTAAGGTCTACACCTGTTGTATTCAGCATTTCACTGTAAGGTCTACACCTGTTGTACTCAGCATTTCACTGTAAGGTCTACACCTGTTGTATTCAGCATTTCACTGTAAGGTCTACACCTGTTGTATTCAGCATTTCACTGTAAGGTCTACACCTGTTGTATTCAGCATTTCACTGTAAGGTCTACACCTGTTGTATTCATCATTTCACTGTGAGGTCTACACCTGTTGTATTCAGCATTTCACTGTAAGGTCTACACCTGTTGTATTCAGCATTTCACTGTAAGGTCTACACCTGTTGTATTCAGCATTTCACTGTAAGGTCTACACCTGTTGTATTCAGCATTTCACTGTAAGGTCTACACCTGTTGTATTCAGCATTTCACTGTAAGGTCTACACCTGTTGTATTCAGCATTTCACTGTAAGGTCTACACCTGTTGTATTCAGCATTTCACTGTGAGGTCTACACCTGTTGTATTCAGCATTTCACTGTAAGGTCTACACCTGTTGTACTCAGCATTTCACTGTAAGGTCTACACCTGTTGTATTCAGCATTTCACTGTAAGGTCTACACCTGTTGTATTCAGCATTTCACTGTAAGGTCTACACCTGTTGTACTCAGCATTTCACTGTAAGGTCTACACCTGTTGTATTCAGCATTTCACTGTAAGGTCTACACCTGTTGTATTCAGCATTTCACTGTAAGGTCTACACCTGTTGTATTCAGCATTTCACTGTAAGGTCTACACCTGTTGTATTCAGCATTTCACTGTGAGGTCTACACCTGTTGTATTCAGCATTTCACTGTAAGGTCTACACCTGTTGTATTCAGCATTTCACTGTAAGGTCTACACCTGTTGTACTCAGCATTTCACTGTAAGGTCTACACCTGTTGTATTCAGCATTTCACTGTAAGGTCTACACCTGTTGTATTCAGCATTTCACTGTGAGGTCTACACCTGTTGTATTCAGCATTTCACTGTGAGGTCTACACCTGTTGTACTCAGCATTTCACTGTAAGGTCTACACCTGTTGTATTCAGCATTTCACTGTGAGGTCTACACCTGTTGTATTCAGCGCTTGTGACTAATGAAGTTTTTTATTATAGACCCCCAGCTACCATCCCCCCAGCACAGCTATAGACCCCCAGCTACCATCCCCCAGCACAGCTATAGACCCCCAGCTACCATCCCCCAGCACAGCTATAGACCCCAGATACCATCCCCCAGCTACCATCCCCCAGCACAGCTATAGACCCCAGCTACCATCCCCCCGGCAGTGCTATAGACCCCCATCTACCATCCCACTGTCAGGGCTATAGACCCCCAGCTACCATCCCCCCAGCACAGCTATAGACCCCCAGATACCATCCTCCCGGCAGGGCTATAGACCCCCAGATACCATCCCCGGCAGTGCTATAGACCCCCAGCTACCATCCTCCCAGCACAGCTATAGACCCCCAGCTACCATCCCCCAGCATAGCTATAGACCCCCAGCTACCATCCCCCAGCTACCATCCCCCAGCACAGCAATAGACCCCCAGCTACCATCCCCCAGCATAGCTATAGACCCCCAGCTACCATCCCCCAGCATAGCAATAGACCCCAGCTACCATCCCCCAGCATAGCTATAGACCCCCAGCTACCATCCCCGGCAGTGCTATAGACCCCAGCTACCATCCTCCCAGCACAGCTATAGACCCCCAGCTACCATCCCCCAGCACAGCTATAGACCCCCAGCTACCATCCCCCAGATACCATCCCCGGCAGTGCTATAGACCCCCAGCTACCATCCCCCAGCATAGCTATAGACCCCCAGCTACCATCCCCCAGCATAGCTATAGACCCCCAGCTACCATCCCCCAGCATAGCTATAGACCCCCAGCTACCATCCCCCAGCACAGCTATAGACCCCCAGCTACCATCCCCCAGCACAGCTATAGACCCCCAGCTACCATCCCCCAGCACAGCTATAGAGCCCCAGCTACCATCCCCCAGCACAGCTATAGACCCCCAGCTACCATCCCCAGCACAGCTATAGACCCCAGCTACCATCCCCCAGCACAGCTATAGACCCCCAGCTACCATCCCCCCAGAACAGCTATAGACCCACAGCTACCATCCCCCCAGAACAGCTATAGTCTCCAGGGCGCAGCTATAGTCTCCAGGGCTCAGCTAGAGTCTCCAGGGCTCAGCTAGAGTCTCCAGGGCACAGCTAGAGTCTCCAGGGCTCAGCTATAGTCTCCAGGGCTCAGCTATAGTCTCCAGGGCTCAGCTGTAGTCTCCAGGGGTCAGCTGTAGTCTCCAGGGCTCAGCTATAGTCTCCAGGGCTCAGCTATAGGCTCCAGGGCTCAGCTATAGGCTCCAGAGATTGTTTCGGCTATACAACACATCCCATTCAACGTCTCCAAGACAGACAATCAAGACTGGGGTTGCAAACGGGAAATAAGCCCTTTCGAAGTTAACCAGTAAACTACCAGAATTTTGGTAAAGTAATTATTACCAAAATTACAGAAGATTGAGGTAACTTTGGTAACTGTGCAACCTTATTAGGGACTGTGTGAGTGAGCTCAAATCAGCCCACAAACCCCCTAATTCAACTCTATCTCTCATGACATTCCCACTGACACCTCGTTAACACCAGGAGGACCAGAGTGTGGTGTGGTAGCTATTAAAACACCACATGAATATTTAATATTATATTATTATAACCGCGATGAGCATGCAGACAGGTAGCTAGCTGGGTGATTTTTAAACCTGAGAGTGAACAGCTCCACTTTGGATGACGTTTAGTTGTTCAGCGTTTTCTCTCACCTTACTGCCGACGGCTGAATTTAACCAGAGTGTTATTTTCTGTAAGATTCGAAATGGCACCCTATTCTCTACATAGTGCTCTACCTCTGACCAAAGCCCTGTGAGCCGTAGGGCACTATAAACCAGAGCCCTGTGAGCCGTAGGGCACTATAAACCAGAGCCCTGTGAGCCGTAGGGCACTATAAACCAGAGCCCTGTAAGCTGTAGGGCACTATAAACCAGAGCCCTGTGAGACGTAGGGCACTATAAACCAGAGCCCTGTAAGCTGTAGGGCACTATAAACCAGAGCCCTGTGAGACGTAGGGCACTATAAACCAGAGCCCTGTGAGACGTAGGGCACTATAAACCAGAGCCCTGTGTAGGGATGATACCTCTATCCTCTCTCTCTCTCTCTCTCTCTCTCTCTCATTTAAGGGGCTTTATTGGCACGGGAAACATTTGTTAACATTGCCAAAGCAAGTGAAATAAACAATAAGAATTGACACTCACTCAGGCAGACATTATCATGGAAATAATGCAGGAAGTCGTCGCACTGTTCCCGGTGGTTCCCGGAGGCCGAGCAGGAGCACCACGGACCCACGTTAGACGTCGAGTTATCCAGGTAGTTAGGAGTTATCGTACTGCCTGGAGAGAGAATGACACATAGAGTATGAATGAGAAATCTTTAATGGTACAACCATTAAAGGGAGAGGGAGAGAGAGAAGGGGAGGTATATGGAGGGGAGGTAGAGGGAGAGAGAGAAGGGGAGGTAGATGGAGGGGAGGTATAGGGAGAGAGAGAAGGGGAGGTAGATGGAGGGGAGGTAGAGGGAGAGAAAGAGGAGGTATAGGGAGAGAGAGAAGAGGAGGTAGAGGGAGAGAGAGAAGGGGAGGTAGATGAAGGGGAGGTAGAGGGAGAGAGAGAGGAGGTATAGGGAGAGAGAGAAGGGGAGGTAGAGGGAGAGAGAGAAGGGGAGGTAGATGGAGGGGAGGTATAGGGAGAGAGAGAAGGGGAGGTAGAGGGAGGGGAGGTAGAGGGAGAGAGAGAGGAGGTATAGGGAGAGAGAGAAGGGGAGGTATAGGGAGAGAGAGAAGGGGAGGTAGATGGAGGGGAGGTAGAGGGAGAGAGAGAAGGGGAGGTAGATGAAGGGGAGGTAGAGGGAGAGAGAGAAGGGGAGGTAGAGGGAGGGGAGGTATAGGGAGAGAGAGAATGGGAGGTAGAGGGAGGGGAGGTATAGGGAGAGAGAGAAGGGGAGGGAGAGGGAGGGGAGGTATAGGGAGAGAGAGAAGGGGAGGTATAGGGAGAGAGAGAAGGGGAGGGAGATGGAGGGAGGGGGGTGGGGGTGGGGAGCAAGAGGAGAAAGACAGAGAAGATAGACAGAGGAGATAGACAGAGGAGAAAGACAGAGGAGATAGACAGAGGAGATAGACAGAGGAGAAAGACAGAGGAGAAAGACAGAGGAGAAAGACAGAGGAGATAGACAGAGGAGAAAGGCAGACGAGAAAGACAGAGGAGATAGACAGAGGAGAAAGACAGAGGAGATAGACAGAGGAGAAAGACAGAGGAGAAAGACAGAGGAGATAGACAGAGGAGATAGACAGAGGAGAAAGACAGAGGAGATAGACAGAGGAGAAAGACAGAGGAGATAGACAGAGGAGATAGACAGAGGAGAAAGACAGAGGAGATAGACAGAGGAGATAGACAGAGGAGAAAGACAGAGGAGATAGACAGAGGAGATAGACAGAGGAGATAGACAGAGGAGATAGACAGAGGAGAAAGACAGAGGAGAAAGACAGAGGAGATAGACAGAGGAGAAAGACAGAGGAGATAGACAGAGGAGATAGACAGAGGAGAAAGACAGAGGAGATAGACAGAGGAGATAGACAGAGGAGATAGACAGAGGAGAAAGACAGAGGAGATAGACAGAGGAGATAGACAGAGGAGACAGAGGAGATAGAGAGAGGAGATAGACAGAGGAGACAGAGGAGATAGAGAGAGGAGATAGACAGAGGAGATAGACAGAGGAGAAAGACAGAGGAGATAGACAGAGGAGATAGACAGAGGAGATAGACAGAGGAGAAAGACAGAGGAGATAGACAGAGGAGAAAGACAGAGGAGAAAAACAGAGGAGAAAGACAGAGGAGATAGACAGAGGAGAAAGACAGAGGAGAAAGACAGAGGAGATAGACAGAGGAGATGTGAGATGAGACATCTGTTGACTCTTCATTTCACACAGCGGAATGGGGTCCATAATGGGACAAGACGGGAACCTTGTTCCAAGTTTTCAGAATAGCTTGTCGATTGGAGTAGTATGCTCCCAGGCAAATATTAATTTGACATTTTACATACTACTAACAGTCTTAATAAATACAAATGTTGTTTCGAAATAGTATATATTGTTACAGAGTACGAATGGGGATTTTTTTAATGATACAAGATGACAACCTGTTGAGTTTTCAGACTGAATCATCCGTTGGAGAGGACGGGTAAAGATGTGTTGTAGAAACAGTCTTGTCTGTTTGGAGGTTCACTTGGTTGTTCTGAGGTACATCCCAAATGGCACCCTATTCCCATAGGGTACTGGTCAAAAGTAGTGCACTACATAGGGAATTAGGGTGCCATTTAGGAAGCAGATGTTGTTGTGTTCTCTCTGGGCTGTTGAATCGGGGAATGATTGACGCTAGCCTTCGTGACGATAGCCTGGTAGCTAGTAACTGTAGCTTTTCTTCAAATTGCTGCACTTTAAGGTGCTAAAACTACTCTGGTCCCCAAGGTCACAACAACAGTCAACTGCTGGTTGAGATGTCTGGAATGAACAATCACTAGGGCGCTTTCTCTCATTCTTTCATTATTTTATCCTCTCCTCTTTCTCTCTTTCTCTGTCTCTCTCCCTCTGACAGAACACAGACTCTCTCGGTCTCTCCTCTCTCTCTGTTTCTCTCCCTCTTTCTCTCTCTCTCTCTCTCTCTGACCGAACAAAGTCTCTCTCCCTCTTTCTCTCTCTCTCCTCTGACAGAAAACAGTCTCCTCTCTCTCTGTCCTTTCTCTCTCTGACAGAACATAGTGTGTCTCCTCTCAATTCAATTCAAGGGCTGTTAACATTTTTTTTGTTATTTTATTTGGCCAAGGTAAAGCAAAGCAGTTCGACACATTCAACAACACAGAGTTACAGATGGAGTGAAACAAACATACAGTCAATAATACAGTAGGAGAAACAAATCTATATACAATGTGTGCAAATGAGGTAAGATAAGGAAGGTAAGGCAATAAATAGGCCATGGTGGCAAAGTAATTACAATATAGCATTTAAACACTGGAATGGTAGATGTGCAGTAGATGAATGTGCAAAGTAGAAATACTGGGGTGCAAAGGAGCAAGATAAATAAATGCCTACGGTAGGGGATGAGGTAGTTGGTTGGGCTATGTACAGGTGCAGTGATCTGTGAGCTGCTCTGACAGCTGGTGCTTAAAGCTAGTGAGGGAGATAAGTGTCTCCAGTTTCAACGATTTTTGTAGTTCGTTCCAGTCATTGGCAGCAGAGAACTGGAAGGAAAGGCGGCCAAATGAGGAATTGGCTTTGGGGGTGACAAGTGAGATATACCTGCTGGAGCGAGTGCTACGGGTGGGTGCTGCTATGGTGACCAGCGAGCTGAGATAAGGCGGGGCTTTACCTAGCGGGGACTTATAGATGAACTAGAGCCAGTGGGTTTGGCGACAAGTATGAAGCAAGGGCCAGCCCATGAGAGCGTACAGGTTGCAGTGGTGGGTGGTATATGGGGCTTTGGTGACAAAACGGATGGCACTGTGATAGACTGCATCCAATTTGTTGAGTAGAGTATTGGAGACTATTTTGTAAATGACATCGCCGAAGTCGAGGATCGGTAGGTTGGTCAGTTTTACGAGGGTATGCTAGGCAGAGTGAAGGATGCTTTGTTGAAATATGTGTCTCTAATATGGTCGTACATTTGGCAGGAGGTTAGGAAGTGCAGCTCAGTTTCCACTTCATTTTGTGGGCAGTGTGCGCATAGCTTGTCTTCTCTTTAGAGCCAGGTCTGCCTAGAGCGGCCTTTCTCAATAGCAAGGCTATGCTCACTGAGTCTGTACATAGTCAAAGCTTTCCTTAAGTTTGGGTCAGTCACAGCGGTCAGGTATTCTGCCACTGTGTACTCTCTATTTAGGGCCAAATAGCATTCTAGTTTGCTCTGTTTGTTGTTAATTTCTTATCAATTTGTAATTATGTTTTTGTTTTCTCATGGTTTGGTTGGGTCTAGTTGTGTTGCTGTCCTGGGGCTCTGTGGGGTCTGTTTGTGTTTGTGAACAGAGCCCCAGGACCAGCTTGCTGAGGGGACTCTTCTCCAGGTTCATCTCTCTGTAGGCGATGGCTTTGTTATGGAAGGTTTGGGAATCTCTTCTTTTAAGGTGGTTGTAGAATTTAATAGCTCTTTTCTGAATTTTTAGCGGGTATCGACCTAATTCTGCTCTGCATGCATTATTTGGTGTTTTAGGTTATGCACTGAAGATATTTTAGCATAATTCTGTATGCAGAGTCTCAATTTGGTGTTTGTCCCATTTTGTGAATTCTTGGTTGGTGAGCGGACCCCAGACCTCACAACCATAAAGGGCAATGGTTTCTATAACTGATTCAAGTATTTTTTGCCAGATCCTAATTGGTCTCTCTCTCTCTCTCTCTCTCTCTCTCTCTCTCTCTCTCTCTCTCTCTCTCTCTCTCTCTCTCTCTCTCTCTCTCTAAAGCATACTGTGGAGATTAAGTTTACATAATCAGTTCATTCACTTCCTCATTTAGGTGTCCAGTTGAGCTTATATTTAAATCTCAGTAATTGTAGTGTGGACAGTACTCTATATATTTAAACCTGAGTAATTGTAGTGTGTGCAGTACTCTATATATTTAAACCTCAGTAATTGTAGTGTGTGCAGTACTCTATATATTTAAACCTCAGTAATTGTAGTGTGTGCAGTAATCTATATATTTAAACCTCAGGAATTGTAGTGTGTGCAGTACTCTATATATTTAAACCTCAGTAATTGTAGTGTGGACAGTACTCTAAATATTTAAACCTCAGTAATTGTAGTGTGTGCAGTACTCTATATATTTAAACCTCAGTAATTGTAGTGTTTACAGTACTCTATATATTTACTCTATATATTTAAACCTGAGTAATTGTAGTGTGGACAGTACTCTATATATTTAAACCTCAGTAATTGTAGTGTGTACAGTACTCTATATATTTAAACCTCAGTAATTGTAGTGTGTGCAGTACTCTATATATTTAAACCTCAGTAATTGTAGTGTGGACAGTACTCTATATATTTAAACCTCAGTAATTGTAGTGTGGACAGTACTCTATATATTTAAACCTCAGTAATTGTAGTGTGTGCAGTACTCTATAGTGCTCCGCTTAGTGTTGTGCAGTAATTGGGCCTCTCCAGAGATGTTAGATCGAGTTCATGTCTGGGCTCTGGCTGGGCCACTCAAGGACATTCAGAGACTTGTCCTGAAGCCACCCATGCGTTGTCTTGGCTGTGTGCTTAGGGTCGATGTCCTGTTGGAAGGTGAACATTCGCCCCAGTCTGAGGTCCTGAGCGCTTTGGAGCAGGTTTTCAAAAAAGATCTCTCTGTACTTTGCTATTCATCTTTCCCTCGATCCTGACTAGTCTCCCAGTCACTGCCGCTGAAAAACATCCCCACAGCATGATGCTGCCACCACCATGCTTCACCGTAGGGATGGTGCCAGGTTTCCTCCAGATGTGACGCTTGGCTTTCAAGCCAAAATGTTCAATCTTGGTTTCATCAGACCAGAGAATCTTGTTTCTCATGGTCTGAGAGTCCTTTAGGTGCCTTTTGGCAAACTCCAAGCGGGCTGTCATGTGCCTTTTACTGAGGAGTGGCTTCCGTCTGACACTCTACCATAAAGACCTGATTGGTGGAGTGCTGAAGAGGTGGTTGTCCTTCAGGAAGGTTCTCCCATCTCCACAGAGGAACTCTGGAGCTCTGTCAGAGTAACCATCGGGTTCTTGGTCACCTCCCAGACCAAGGCCCTTCTCCCCCAATTGCTCAGTTTGGCCAGCTCTAGGAAGAGTCTTGGTGGTTCTAAACTTCCATTTAAAAATGATAGAGGCCACTGTGTTCTTGGGGACCTTCAATGCTGCAGACATTTTTTGGTACCCTTCCCCAGATCTGTGCCTCGACACAATCCTGTCTCGGAGCTCTACGGACAATTCCCTCGACCTCATGGCTTGGTTTTTTCTCTGACATGCACTGTCAACAGTGAAACCTTATATTGACCAAATCATATCCAATTAATTGAATTTACCACACTTTGAATCCAATCAAGGATGATCCATGGAAACAGGATGCACCTGAGCTCAATTTCGACTCTCATAGCAAAGGGTCTGAATCCTGATGTAAATAAGGTTTTTCCAGTTGTTATTTTTTATATATAAATTTGCTAAAATTTCTACAAACCTTTTTTTACTTTGCCATTATGGGCTATGGTGTGTAGATAGATGAGGATTTTTTTAAATCAATTTTAGAATAAGGCTGCAACGTGGAAAAAATGTGGAAAAAGTCAAAGGGTCTGAATACTTTCCAAATGCACTGTATTTTGTGCTGATTGAGAACTTTGGTCTAATTCCTTCTCTGGAAAATCATTATTTTTGTCTTTTTGGGGTTTACTGCCAGGGCCCAGGTCTGATAGTACTGCTCTAGCAGGTCCAGGCTCTGCTGTAGGCCATGTGCTGTGGGGGTTTACTGCCAGGGCCCAGGTCTGATAGTACTGCTCTAGCAGGTCCAGGCTCTGCTGTAGGCCATGTGCTGTGGGGGTTTACTGCCAGGGCCCAGGTCTGATAGTACTGCTCTAGCAGGTCCAGGCTCTGCTGTAGGCCATGTGCTGTGGGGGTTTACTGCCAGGGCCCAGGTCTGATAGTACTGCTCTAGCAGGTCCAGGCTCTGCTGTAGGCTATTTTCTAGAATACTGGTCAATTTGTTGACGCAAATATTAAATAGTGCAGGGCAACCCTGGCGAAGGACCCTCCACTGGTTAAATAATTATGTTATTTTCTTGCCAATTTTTATGCTGCACGTATTGCCATTTAATTATGCTATATGTTTCACCCCCTACACCACTTTCAATAACTTTGTAGAACAGTCCTGTATGCAAAATAAAATAAAATGGTTTTTGGAAGTCGATAAAGCAAGCGTATATTTTGGCATTATTTTGGTGGACATGTTTATCTATCAGTGTGTGTAGGGTGGAAATATGATCTGTTGTGCAATGTTTTGGTATAAATCCAATTTGGCTTTTACTCAAGACATTGTGCTTATTAAGAAAGTTTAAACATTTATAATACTACAGAAAACCTTCCCCGGGTTACTGTTCACACAAACGCCTCTGTAATTGTTAGGGTCAAATTTGTCTCCGTTCTTAAAGATTGGGGTCATGAGTCCTTGATTCCAGATGTCAGGGAAATAACCTACACTCAAGATCAAATTAAACAGTTTTAATATAGCCGATTGAAATGTTTCACTAGTGAGTTTGATCATCTAATTTACGATGCCATCAGGTCTGCATGCTTTTTTACATTTGAAGGTCTGAAGTTTCTTAGAGCTCCTGTCCTTTATAGCTTTTCTAATCCATTCAACTTCTCATCTCTCTCTCTCTCTCTCTCTCTCTCTCTCTCTCTCTCTCTCTCTCTCTCTCTCTCTCTCTCTCTCTCTCTCTCTCTCTCTCTCTCTCTCTCTCTCTCTCTCTCTCTCTCTACTTCATTCTCTCCTGCCTCTTCCCTTCCAATTACCTATTTTCTTTATCTAGCAGGTGTGAGAAGACTAGCAGGCCGTAGAGCAGTACACTCTCCGAAGAAAAGGTTCCTTAGCCTTCAGAAAGTATTCACAGCCCTTGACTGGCCAACACACAATACCCCATAATGTGAAAGTGGAATTGTATGCTGACGACTCAGGTTTTATATACAAGTCCCTGCAAGCTGGATCTCATTTAAGATCTAGATAACTTATGTGGCCTCTCTGGACTAAAACCTAATTATGATAAGTGTACAATATTACGTATTGGATCCTTAAAAAATACAACTTTTACATTACCCTGCAGTTTACCTATAAAATGGGCTGATGGTGAAGTAGACATACCTGGTATTCATATCACAAAAGATATAAATAAGCTCTCCACAATGAATTTCAATAGAATTTATGGATAAATTGCCCTGATTGACTCCTTAGTCACATCTCAGTTTACTCACTTACTAATGTTGTCCTGATTAACTCAGTCACATCTCAGTTTACTCACTTACTGATGTTGTCCTGATTAACTCAGTCACATCTCTGTTTACTCACTTACTGATGTTGTCCTGATTAACCCCTTAGTCACATCTCAGTTTACTCACTTACTGATGGCGCTGCCTACTCCTGATGATTCATTTTTCAAATCATACGAGCAAAAAATATTTCGCTTCATCTGGGATGCCGAACCAGACAAGGTAAAACGAGCCCATCTATATAATGAATATGAACTGGGTGGGCTGAGATGATTAAATATTAAAGCACTAAACCTCTCTCTAAAAGCTTCACTCATTCAACGGTTTTACTTTAACCATAAGTGGTTCTCCAGTAGATTACTAAGAAAAAGCTCATCCATTGTTTAAAAATGGTCGTTTTGCCTTTGTGCAGATTGCCATGTCTCATTTTCCATTAATTGAAAATGATACTTTTTTTCAAAGTGTTGCTCATTTTCAATCAAGCATTGCAGAGCTGGCTACAATTTCAATTTCATTCCCCTGAAAAGATAGAACAAATATTATGGCTGAACTCAAATGTGCTGGTTGATAAAATACCTGTATTTTTCTGGGAAAGATGTTTGAAAAGGGTATTTTGTTCTTCAATGATATTGTAAATTGTAATGGTAGAGTTCCATGTCCTTCATGGAGTTATCAAATTTGTACGGGAAGGTCTGCTCATTCCAAGACTACAACCAATTGATTACATTTCACCCCCCTGAAAAGACAGAACAAATATTACAACAAATATTATGGCTGAACACAAATGTGCTGGTTGAGAAAATACCTGTGTTTATGTTTGTACATAAATATTATATTTTGTTTTTTAATTATATTGTCAATAGGAATGTTAGAGTTATGTCCTTCATGGAGCTATCAGAATTGTATCCAAGATTACAGCCGAGGAGGCAGGTGGCAGCGGGTGGAGGCAGGTGGCAGCGGGAGGAGGTAGGGAACTGGTCTGTCTGCCCAGTATAAAGGATCAAAACTGGCAGAGGAATAAAAACAGCATAAATAGGAAAGTATACCAGTTTCATTTGAGGACCAGGATGTTGACAGCTGTGCCATCACAGAGATGTTTGATGTACCGATTCCAGGGTGCATGAGTTGACATTTAATACGATGCAAGATTCAAGACTGTTGAATATTTGGGGCATACAATCATCGCAGCACTGCAGATTTTGTTGTGAGGTTTCAGAATCAATAGACCATTTATTTTGGTATTGCCCTCAGGTAGCCTGTTTCTGGTCTCAGGTTCAGGAATGGCTGAAAATGCATAGCATTGATCTAAAATTGACCCTAGAAATAGCATTGTTGGGAGATCTGGAGAGACCGGGTCAGTCAATTACTAATATACTAATACTCTTAGTAAAAGTATTTATCTTCAACTCGCAATCTGGGGATTCTATTCGATTAGATAGACTCAAGTTGTACGTTAAACATCACAGCATAGTTGAAAGATATCTAGAAATCTGAAGAAGGTTGCCAGCAGAGATAGGTGGGATGGGCTGAGTGAAGCTGAGAGTTGGGATTTGGAACTGGAGACAAGTGGGAGAAAAAGTATGAAGTTTGAATTACACTGAGAGGCAATGCTGTTACATCCAATGCCTGTTTGCCTGTGTTTGATGCCACGCAAGTGCTTGTACAAACACATAAAGGTGAGAAAAAAGTGGATAGTTGAGGGCAGCTCTCGGGGAACTGTGTGTGGGGGGGGATCTTGGATGGTTGGTGGTCTGGCGGTTGGGAGCTTGGGCCAGTAGCCGATAGGTATCTATCGGTTCAGGTCACCGATTTCACTTGGTGGGAGATCTGTTGGCGTGCCCTTGGGCGGGGTGCTTGACAGTTTAATAGCTGTGATAGGAGATAATTGAGGATGGACAAACAACATTGTCATTTAGGCTATTATTGTGGAGTAACTACAGAGTGAAAAGAAGGAATCCTGTACAGAATACAAATATTCCAAAACATGCATCCTGTTTTTACCAAGACACTAAAGTAAAACTGCAAAAAAATGTCATACATTACTGAGTACTGAATCTCCATATTTTCAAGCGTAGTGGTGGCTGCATCATGTTATGGGCATGCTTGTCATCGTTAAGGACAGTAGGAGTTTTTCAGGATAAAAGAGAAAGGGAAAGGAACTAAGCACAGGCAAAATCTTAGAGGAGAACCTGGTTCAGTCTCCTTTCCACCAGACACTGGGAGATGAATTATCCTCTCAGCAGGACAATAACTTAAAACACAAGGCCAAATCTACACTGGAGTTGCTTACCAAGACAGTGAATGTTCCTGGTTGGCCAGGTTACAGTTTTTACTTAAATCTACTTGAAAGTCTATGGCAATACCTGAAAATGGTTGTCTAGCAATGATTAACAACCAATTTGACAGAGCTTGAAGAATTTTGAGAAGAATAACGGGCAAATCTTGCACAATCCATGTGTAGAAATCTCTTAGAGACTTAGTATCAACTGAAAGACGCATAGCTGTAATGGCTACCTAAGGTGCATTTGATTGTAATATCATCACCTTTTGAAGAGCAATTTCCAATTATTCCAAAACAATTAGATCTATCAGTTATATGGGAAGCAACTGCCTGCTTCTCATGATCAGTAAACATCAACTGCCTGCTTCTCGTGATCAGTAAACATCAACTGCCTGCTTCTCGTGATCAGTAAACATCAACTGCCTGCTTCTCATGATCAGTAAACATCCACTGCCTGCTTCTCATGATCAGTAAACATCAACTGCGTGCTTCTCGTGATCAGTAAACATCAACTGCCTGCTTCTCGTGATCAGTAAACATCAACTGCCTGCTTCTCATGATCAGTAAACATCAACTGCCTGCTTCTCATGATCAGTAAACATCCACTGCCTGCTTCTCATAATCAGTAAACATCAACTGCCTGCTTCTCATGATCAGTAAACATCAACTGCGTGCTTCTCGTGATCAGTAAACATCAACTGCCTGCTTCTCATGATCAGTAAACATCAACTGCCTGCTTCTCATGATCAGTAAACATCAACTGCGTGCTTCTCATGATCATTAAACATCAACTGATCATGGAGTCACGATATCTCTCAATATTGGCCACCATTAATTGGATATTTAAGTGATATAAAATTACAGTAAACTACACCTGACAAGTGTGAGTGGTTTTGGGTTAGTTTCCCGTCCCCTGTGGGCTCTGCCTGTCAAGCAGCAGGAGGGTCCATTTACCGATGTACTGTCAACTGACATGTTTACCTTGCACGCTACCGCGAGAAACTTTGTACAGTTGGCTAAACATAGTGGTAAGTACACCTAATTCTTTAAACAATGTAGGTCGACCTAGTGAAGTTAGATAACATGATCCCCTATTCAACATTGTTTTTAAGAGTGTTTAATTACGATTGCTACTGACCGACATGAGGCTACATTGATTGATGGACCACGTCAAATTGGCTAGCTAGTTAATAACAGACCAGTCAATACGGCTAGTTAGTTAACAAGTTAATAACAGACCAGTCAATACGGCTAGTTAACAAGTTAATAACAGACCAGTCAATACGGCTAGTTAACAAGTTAATAACAGACCAGTCAATACGGCTAGTTAACAAGTTAATAACAGACCAGTCAATATGGCTAGTTAACAAGTTAATAACAGACCAGTCAATATGGCTAGTTAACAAGTTAATAACAGACCAGTCAATACGGCTAGTTAACAAGTTAATAACAGACTAGTCAATACGGCTAGTTAGTTAACAAGTTAATAACAGACCAGTCAATACGGCTAGTTAGTTAACAAGTTAATAACAGACCAGTCAATACGGCTAGTTAACAAGTTAATAACAGACCAGTCAATACGGCTAGTTAGTTAACAAGTTAATAACAGACCAGTCAATATGGCTAGTTAACAAGTTAATAACAGACCAGTCAATACGGCTAGTTAACAAGTTAATAACAGACCAGTCAATATGGCTAGTTAGTTAACAAGTTAATAATAGACCAGTCAATATGGCTAGTTAACAAGTTAATAACAGACCAGTAAATACGGCTAGTTAGTTAACAAGTTAATAACAGACCAGTCAATACGGCTAGTTAACAAGTTAATAACAGACCAGTCAATACGGCTAGTTAGTTAACAAGTTAATAACAGACCAGTCAATACGGCTAGTTAGTTAACAAGTTAATAACAGACCAGTCAATACGGCTAGTTAACAAGTTAATAACAGACCAGTCAATACGGCTAGTTAGTTAACAAGTTAATAACAGACCAGTCAATATGGCTAGTTAACAAGTTAATAACAGACCAGTCAATACGGCTAGTTAACAAGTTAATAACAGACCAGTCAATATGGCTAGTTAGTTAACAAGTTAATAATAGACCAGTCAATATGGCTAGTTAACAAGTTAATAACAGACCAGTAAATACGGCTAGTTAGTTAACAAGTTAATAACAGACCAGTCAATACGGCTAGTTAACAAGTTAATAACAGACCAGTCAATACGGCTAGTTAGTTAACAAGTTAATAACAGACCAGTCAATACGGCTAGTTAACAAGTTAATAACAGACCAGTCAATACGGCTAGTTAGTTAACAAGTTAATAACAGACCAGTCAATATGGCTAGTTAACAAGTTAATAACAGACCAGTCAATATGGCTAGTTAACAAGCTAATAACAGACCAGTCAATATGGCTAGTTAGTTAACAAGTTAATAACAGACCAGTCAATATGGCTAGTTAACAAGTTAATAACAGACCAGTCAATATGGCTAGTTAACAAGCTAATAACAGACCAGTCAATATGGCTAGTTAACAAGTTAATAACAGACTAGTCAATATGGCTAGTTAGTTAACAAGTTAATAACAGACCAGTCAATATGGCTAGTTAACAAGCTAATAACAGACCAGTCAATATGGCTAGTTAGTTAACAAGTTAATATTAGACCAGTCAATATGGCTAGTTAACAAGCTAATAACAGACCAGTCAATATGGCTAGTTAACAAGCTAATAACAGACCAGTCAATATGGCTAGTTAACAAGTTAATAACAGACTAGTCAATATGGCTAGTTAGTTAACAAGTTAATAACAGACCAGTCAATATGGCTAGTTAACAAGTTAATAACAGACCAGTCAATATGGCTAGTTAATAAGTTAATAACAGACCAGTCAATACGGCTAGTTAACAAGCTAATAACAGACCAGTCAATACGGCTAGTTAACAAGTTAATAACAGACCAGTCAATACGGCTAGTTAGTTAACAAGCTAATAACAGACCAGTCAATACGGCTAGTTAACAAGCTAATAACAGACCAGTCAATACGGCTTGTTAACAAGTTAATAACAGACCAGTCAATACGGCTAGTTAGTTAACAAGCTAATAACAGACCAGTCAATATGGCTAGTTAACAAGTTAATAACAGACCAGTCAATACGGCTAGTTAGTTAACAAGTTAATAACAGACCAGTCAATACGGCTAGTTAACAAGTTAATAACAGACCAGTCAATATGGCTAGTTAACAAGTTAATAACAGACCAGTCAATACGGCTAGTTAGTTAACAAGTTAATAACAGACCAGTCAATACGGCTAGTTAGTTAACAAGTTAATAACAGACCAGTCAATATGGCTAGTTAACAAGCTAATAACAGACCAGTCAATATGGCTAGTTAACAAGTTAATAACAGACCAGTCAATTTGGCTAGTTAACAAGCTGATAACAGACCAGTCAATATGACTAGTTAACAAGTTAATAACAGACCAGTCAATTTGGCTAGTTAACAAGCTGATAACAGACCAGTCAATACGGCTAGTTAGTTAACAAGTTAATAACAGACCAGTCAATTTGGCTAGTTAACAAGTTAATAACAGACCAGTCAATTTGGCTAGTTAACAAGTTAATAACAGACCAGTCAATATGGCTAGTTAACAAGCTAATAACAGACCAGTCAATACGGCTAGTTAACAAGTTAATAACAAACCAGTCAAGATGGCTAGGTCACAAGTTAACTTTCAGGGGATAAACTAGATGGCTATATCCAAATACTGTTTGATTTTCTTTCCATCTATAGTGGTGATGGCAGTAGTACGACTGACAACTTTACCAGGACGATGACTTGCCAATGTCAAGCTCTTTCCAAAAGCCTTATTTCTGATGAAGCAACCTAAATGTCACACTGGTTTGTTTAGATAGCTAGCTAAATACCAGATGGATCAGGCTACCTTCAGGTATCTGAAAATAAAGGATCAATTTGATGTTTACTGATCATGAAAAGCATGCAGTTACTAGCTGTATATGTCTGATGATAGAGGTAAATGTGGAATAATCAGAAATGTGTAGTTCTGTCTATGCTCGTCAAGAGGGGATGATATGAAAACCAAATTATTATACCATTTATTTAACAATCCCATGAAAACAGGACGTAGTTGTCAATGGTTTTAGCGGAGCTGGCGTCTCCTTGTCCCCCCCAGCAGGTAACTCAAACGCACTGCACCGTATTGTGGCGTTTTATTGATAATGACCTACATGGCACCCTAAATGTTCTAAATAGAACCCTTCTAAAGGAATCTTTGATCAGAACCCTAGAGGTTCTTCTTCACTGAACCAAAATGGTTCCATATATAACCCTGCATGTTGCCATTTATGTATTATGGCTACTACTACTACATAGTAATATTTTCAGCTAAGAAAATAATTTAATAAACAACTAAATAATTGACAAAAGAATACCAGAATTTATTGTCATTATATGCACACATAGTTTGGAAATATGCACTTGTGGCCAGGGAGGCATCTCTTTGTTTGAACAATGACCCATGTCAACTCTGTCTTACTTCTACAATACAATAATATATATAATTTGTCCATTAGTTACAGTGAGCAACAAAAATGTGGCTTCTGCTTCATTCAGTTGAGTTGAGGTTACAAACTGTATGCAGCACCCCTGGATGGCAAGTAAGTTGTCGGTTTAACGGCCTTGCTCAAGGGCCCAACGGTAAGGGAATGATTTGAGGACGTGAACCCAGCAGCCCTCCAGTTTTCAAATAAATTCTGCATGGTTTTATTTGCTTCCAGGGCCCGGCCCGAGATTTAAACCGACTCCTTAACTACTGGGCTACCTATCAGCAGTACAGGTTGTTGTCTTTAGCCACTTGGCTACCTATCAACAGTACAGGCTGTTGTCTTTAGCCACTGGGCTACCTATCAACAGTACAGGTTGTTGTCTTTAGCCACTGGGCTACCTATCAACAGTACAGTATGGGTTGTTGTCTTTAGCCACTGGGCTACCTATCAACAGTACAGTATGTGTTGTTGTCTTTAGCCACTGGGCTACCTATCAATAGTACAGGTTGTTGTCTTTAGCCACTGGGCTACCTATCAACAGTACAGTATGGGCTGTTGTCTTTAGCCACTGGGCTACCTATCAACAGTACAGGTTGTTGTCTTTAGCCACTGGGCTACCTATCAACAGTACAGTATGGGCTGTTGTCTTAAGCCACTGGGCTACCTACGAACAGGACAGTATGGGCTGTTGTCTTTAGCCACTGGGCTACCTATCAACAGTACACTATGGGCTGTTGTCTTAAGCCACTGGGCTACCTATGAACAGGACAGTATGGGCTGTTGTCTTTAGCCACTGGGCTACCTACCAACAAGACAGTATTGGCTGTTGACTTTAGCCACTGGGCTACCTACTAACAGTACAGTATGGGCTGTTGTCTTTAGCCACTGGGCTACCTACCAACCCTACAGTATGGGCTGTTGTCTTCAGCCACTGGGCTACCTACCAACCCTACAGTATGGGCTGTTGTCTTCAGCCACTGGGCTACCTATCAACCCTACAGTATGGGCTGTTGTCTTTAGTCACTGGGCTACCTACCAACCCTACAGTATGGGCTGTTGTCTTTAGCCACTGGGCTACCTACTAACAGTACAGTATGGGCTGTTGTCTTCAGCCACTGGGCTACCTACCAACAGTACGGTATTGGTTGTTGTCTGACTGGTTTCAGAGAAGAAAAAAGAAGATAAAACATGAGTTAATCTGCAGAAATAAACATGAGTTAATCTGCAGAAATAAACATGAGTTAATATGCAGAAATAAACATGAGTTAATCTGCAGAAATTAACATGAGTTCATCTGCAGAAATAAACATGAGTTAATCTGCAGAAATAAACATGAGTTCATCTGTAGAAATAAACATGAGTTCATCTGCAGAAATAAACATGGGTGTAGGCCAGGGCAGAGTACTATCACAGCAACCACAACATGTGTTAATGATCTTGTCAAGGCTTTAGAAAGATGCTAAAATGAGTTGCGCTGCCTTATTTGTTAACCTATCAAAAGCTTTTGATACTGTTGATCATGCTCTTTTATTGAACAAATTGTCCTTGATTGGCCAGAGCCCTGATGCCTGCTCTTGGTTTCATTCATCTTAGTGACTCAGGCCATCGTGATTGATGTACATAAAGGTGTTCAGCAGGGGTCGATACTAGGACCTGTTCGTTTCCCTATTTATATAAATGCTATTGGTGACCTGTTTGTGATAAGGCTACAGTCCCATTACCTCCCCCCCCCGCTGACCTGTCTGTGACGAGGCTAATAATGAAAAAGAAGAAAATAAACTAGGCTATTGTATCACCAAGACTTGTTATAAATAATTTATACATACCTCCTCTTAATCAGAAACAGTCTTCTAATGGCTTCATGAAACATACTGTAGGTTAGTCTCCTCAATTGACTCCACCCTGAAATACTGAAATGAAAGAAACTAGCTAATTGCCAATGTCAGGCTGGGTCTGTAGATCTATTTGGCATATCCCATAATATGAAAAATAAAGTTGATTTGAAAGTGTAAAACTGGCTAGCTCGAAAAGTGGCGAATTAAAGTAGCCTAGCTTTTTCTGTTTAGATAGCTACTTTAGCTACTTTTGTTAAACACATTATTTCCTCTTGCTTCAAGCTAGCATTTAGTTTGCAACAGCACAGGTTTGTATGAACCACTCAGACCTCTGCAACAATGTCAGAAAATATGAATACGATCTTCCCCATAGAGAGCTAACAGTGCTGGACGTCAGCAAAAAAAATTCTGACCAGGTGAAATCAACATCATTAATATAATATATATATAATAAATATGTATAATACTAATATAAATATATAATATATATGTATAATAATATATATATGTGTATATATATATATATATATATATATATATATATATATATATATATATATATATATATATATATATATATATATATGTGTATATATATATATATATATATATATATATACAGTGGGCAAAAAGTATTTAGTCAGCCACCAATTGTGCAAGTTCTCTCACTTAAAAAGATGAGAGAGGCCTGTAATTTTCATCATAGGTACACTTCAACTATGACAGACAAAATGAGGAAAAAAAATCCCGGAAATCACATTGTAGGATTTTCAATGAATTTAATTGCAAATTATGGTGGAAAATAAGTATTTGGTCACATACAAACAATCAAGATTTCTGGCTCTCACAGACCTGTAACTTCTTCTTTAAGAGGCTCCTCTTTCCTCCACTCGTTACCTGTATTAATGGCACCTGTTTGAACTTGTTATCAGTATAAAAGACACCTGTCCACAACCTCAAACAGTCACACTCCAAACTCCACTATGGCCAAGACCAAAGAGCTGTCAAAGGACACCAGAAACAAAATTGTAGACCTGCACCAGGTTGGGAAGACTGAATCTGCAATAGGTAAGCAGGTTGGTTTGAAGAAATCAACTGTGGGAGCAATTATTAGGAAATGGAAGACATACAAGACCACTGATAATCTTCCTCGATCTGGGGCTCCATGCAAGATCTCACCCCATGGGGTCAAAATGATCACAAGAACGGTGAGCAAAAATCCCAGAACCACACGGGGGGACCTAGTGAATGACCTGCAGAGAGCTGGGACCAAAGTAACAAAGCCTACCATCAGTAACACACGCCGCCAGGGACTCAAATCCTGCAGTGCCAGACGTGTCCCCCTGCTTAAGCCAGTACATGTTCAGGCCCGTCTGAAGTTTGCTAGAGAGCATTTGGATGATCCAGATGAGGATTGGGAGAATGTCATATGGTCAGATGAAACCAAAATAGAACTTTTTGGTAAAAACTCAACTCGTCGTGTTTGGAGGACAAAGAATGCTGAGTTGCATCCAAAGAACACCATACCTACTGTGAAGCATGGGGGCGGAAACATCATGCTTTGGGGCTGTTTTTCTGCAAAGGGACCAGGACGACTGATCCGTGTAAAGGAAAGAATGAATGGGGCCATGTATCGTGAGATTTTGAGTGAAAACCTCCTTCCATCAGCAAGGGCATTGAAGATGAAACGTGGCTGGGTCTTTCAGCATGACAATGATCCCAAACACACCGCCCGGGCAACGAAGGAGTGGCTTCAGAAGAAGCATTTCAAGGTCCTGGAGTGGCCTAGCCAGTCTCCAGATCTCAACCCCATAGAAAATCTTTGGAGGGAGTTGAAAGTCCGTGTTGCCCAGCAACAGCCCCAAAACATCACTGCTCTAGAGGAGATCTGCATGGAGGAATGGGCCAAAATACCAGCAACAGTGTGTGAAAACCTTGTGAAGACTTACAGAAAACGTTTGACCTCTGTCATTGCCAACAAAGGGTATATAACAAAGTATTGAGATAAACTTTTGTTATTGACCAAATACTTATTTTCCACCATCATTTGCAAATAAATAAATTAAAAATCCTACAATGTGATTTTCTGGATTTCTTTTTCTCATTTCGTCTGTCATAGTTGAAGTGTACCTATGATGAAAATTACAGGCTTCTCTCATCTTTTTAAGTTGGAGAACTTGCACAATTGGTGGCTGACTAAATACTTTTTTGCCCCACTGTATATATACAATAAATATGTATGATACTAATATATATATAATATATATGTATAATAATATATATATATAATACTTATGTATAATAATAAAATATATATAATATATATGTATAATAATATATATATATAATATATATATATATATATATATATATATATATATATATATATATGTATATGTATAATACTAATATATATATAATATATATATATGTATAATAATATATATATAATATATATGTATAATAATAATATATATATAATATATGTATAATAATAATATATATATAATATATATGTATAATAATATATATATAATACTTATGTATAATAATAAAATATATATAATATATATGTATAATAATATATATGTATAATATATATATATATATATATATGTATATGTATAATACTAATATATATATAATATATATATATGTATAATAATATATATATAATATATATGTATAATAATATATATATAATATATATGTATAATAATAATATATATAATATATATGTATAATAATAATATATATATATAATATATATGTATAATAATATATATAATATATATGTATAATAATATATATATATATATATAATATATGTATAATAATAATATATATATATATATAATATATGTATAATAATAATATATATATATATATATATATATATATATATATAATACTAATAATAATATATATATATATGTATAATAATATATACTAATATATATGTATAATTATAATATATATGTATAATAATAATAATATATATAATATATATGTATAATAATACATATATATATAATATATATGTATAATAATAATATATATATAATATATATGTATAATAATAATATATATATAATATATATGTATAATACTAATATGTATAATATATAAATGTCAATGCAAAACAGCTATAACAAATTGAAAGGGAATGTTAGCTGTCATTTTAGAGTTTGATGTGACTGAGTTAGCATTTGTTAGCTTTTGTTTTCTAAAATCCCCTCTGGGTTCTTTACCTTCGCTGGGTATACAGTGCCTTCAGAAAGTAATCAGACCCCTTGACTTTTTCCCCATTTTGTTACGTTACAGCCTTAATCTAAATGGATAACATTTACAAAAAGTATTCAGACCCTTTGCTATGAGACTTGAAATTTAGCTCAGGTGCATCCTGTTTCCATTGATCATCCTTGAGATGTTTCTACAACTTGATTGGAGTCCACCTGTGGTAAATTCAATTGACTGGACATGATTTGGAAAGGGACACACCAGTCTATAAAAGGTCCCACAGTTGACAATGCATGTCAGAGAAAAAAACAAGTCATGAGGTTGAAAGAATTGTCCGTAGAGCTCCGAGACAGGATTGTGAGCAATCGGTGGAGAAGGGCCTTGGTCAGGGAGGTGACCAAGAACCCAATGGTCTCTCTGACAGAGCTTCAGAGTTCCTCTACGGAGATGGAAGAACCTTCCAAAGGACAACCATCTCTGCAGCACTCCACTAATCAGGCCTTTATGGTAGAGTGGCCAGACGGAAGCCACTCCTCAGTAAAATGCACATGACAGCCCACTTGGAGTTTGCCAAAAGGCACCTAAAGACTCTCAGACCATGAGAAACAAGATTCTCTTGTCTGATGAAACCAAGATTGTACTCTTTGTACTCTCTAGCCTGAATGCCAAGCGTCACGTCTGGAGGAAACCTGGCACCATCAAATCAAATCAAATTTTATTTGTCACATACACATGGTTAGCAGATGTAAATGTAAGTGTAGCGAAATGCTTGTGCTTCTAGTTCCGACCATGCAGTAGTATCTAACAAGTAATCTATCAAATTCACAACAACTACCTTATACACACAAGAGTAAAGGAATGAACACGAGTATGTACATATAAATATATGGATGAGCGATGGCTGACCGGCATAGGCAAGATGCAGTAGATGGTATGGAGTACAGTATATACACATATATATATATGAGATGAGTAATGTAGGATATGTAAACATTATATAAATGGCATCGTTTAAAGTGGCTAGTGATAC
This sequence comes from Brachymystax lenok tsinlingensis, assembly GCA_030435695.1. Taxonomy (NCBI): domain Eukaryota; kingdom Metazoa; phylum Chordata; class Actinopteri; order Salmoniformes; family Salmonidae; genus Brachymystax; species Brachymystax lenok. Next base: position 44,451,839 of record CM059786.1, on the reverse strand, counting down.
ATTTATTTCATCCAATTATAATTATTAAAGTGGCTAGAAATTTGAGTCGATGGCCGAACGGCATAGGCAAGATTCAGTATATGGTTTACAGTACAGTGTATACATTTGATATGAGTAATGTCGGATATGTAAACATTATATACAAAATTGTTTAAAGTGGCTAGTGATACATTGTTACATCCAATTCCTATGTATAAAGTGGCTAGAGATTTAAGTCAGTATGTTGGCAGCAGCCACTCAATGTTAGTGATGGCTGTTTAACAGTCTGATGGCCTTGAGGTAGAAGCTGTTTTTCAGTCTCTCGGTCCCAGCTTTGATGCACCTGTACTGACCTCGCCTTCTGGATGATAGCGGGGTGAACAGGCAGTGGCTCGGGTGGTTGTTGTCCTTGATGATCTTTTTGGCCTTCCTGTGACATCGGGTGGTGTAGGTGTCCTGAAGGGCAGGTAGTTTACCCCCGGTGATGCGTTGTGCAGTCCTCACTACCCTCTGGAGAGCCTTACGGTTGTGGGCGGAGCAGTTGCCGTACCAGGCGGTGATACAGCCCGACAGGATGCTCTCGATTGTGCATCTGTAGAAGTTTGTGAGTGATTTTGGTGACAAGCCAAATTTCTTCAGCCTCCTGAGGTTGAAGAGGCGCTGTTGCGCCTTCTTCACCACGCTGTTGCGCCTTCTTCACCACGCTGTTGCGCCTTCTTCACCCCGCTGTCTGTGTGGGTGGACCATTTCAATTTGTCCGTGATGTGTACCCCGAGGAACTTAAAACTTTCCACCTTCTCAACTACTGTCCCGTCCTGTTTCCTGAAGTCCACGATCATCTCCTTTGTTTTGTTGACATTGAGTGAGAGGTTATTTTCCTGACACCACACTCCGAGGGCCCTCACCTCCTCCCTGTAGGCCGTCTCGTCGTTGTTGGTAATCAAGCCTACCACTGTAGTGTCGTCAGCAAACTTGATGATTGAGTTGGAGGCGTGCTTGGCCACGCAGTCATGGGTGAACAGGGATTACAGGAGAGGGCTGAGAACGCACCCTTGTGGGGCCCCAGTGTTGAGGATCAGCGGGGTGGAGATGTTGTTTCCTACCCTCACCACCTGGGGCCGGCCCGTCAGGAAGTCCAGGACCCAGTTGCATTGGGCTGGGTCAAGACCCAGGGTCTCGAGCTTAATGACGAGCTTGGAGGGAACTATGGTGTTAACGGTGAAGACGGTGAAGCATGGTGGTGGTGGCAGCATCATGCTGTGGGGATATTTTTCAGCTGCAGGTACTGGGAGACTAGTCAGGATCGAGGCAAAATGAACAGAGCAAAGTACAGAGAGATCCTTGAAGAAAACCTGCTCCAGAGCGCTCAGGACTTCCGACTGGGGTGAAGGTTCACTTTCCAACAGGACAACGACCCTAAGCACACAGCCAAGACAATGCAAAAGTGGCTTCGGGACAAGTCTCTATATTATGGATCCCTATTAGCTCCTGCCAAAGCAGCAGCTACTCTTCCTGGTGTTTATTATAGATCCCCATTAGTTCCTGCCAAAGCAGCAGCTACTCTTCCTGGGGTATATTATGGATCCCCAATAGTTCCTGCCAAGGCAGCAGCTACACTTCCTGGGGTTTATTATGGATCCCCAATAGTTCCTGCCAAAGCAGCAGCTACTCTTCCTGGGGTTTATTATGGATCCCCATTAGTTCCTGCCAAGACAGCAGCTACTCTTCCTGGGGTATATTATGGATCCCTATTAGTTCCTGCCAAGACAGCAGCTACTCATCCTGGGGTATATTACGATCCCCATTAGTACCTGCCAAAGCAGCAGCTACTCTTCCTGGGGTATGTTATGGATTTCTTTTTTTTTTTAAATCTGATTCTACTGCTTGCATGAGTTACTTAATGTGGAATAGAGTTCCATGTAGTCATGGCTCTATGTAGTACTGTGCGCCTCCCATAGTCTGTTCTAGACTTTTGACCTCTGGTAGCATGTTTGTGGGGTATGCATGGGTTTACAGGAATGTGGTTCTGAATATAAACGACCACACACCTATGGCATTTCTGTCTTTTCTGTGGATGTTATATCCTTGTATTGCTGCCAATGTATCATCAAAGGTATTATCTAAGTGAGTTTCAGAGATAGTCAGAATATGAATGTCATCTGTTAGAAGCAAATTACTGATTTCATGAGCTTTGATTCTTAAGCTACATATGTTAACGTGTGCTATTTTTTGTTGTCACTTTTCTGGGATGCTTGCTTGTTTTCATTGCTTTACTGGGAAGCTTAGCAGAAGTAGACATGCTCAGGTTATTTATGTTAGTGCAGGGGTGAGCTGCACACAGTGGACTTCCTACTAGTGCGCACCGCCTCAGTGCTAACGGTATAACTCTGGTTCATAGGCACATGGTTACTGTAGGATCAGCAGTGCACCAACGGGACATCAAAAACTCTCACGTTTCACCGAATCGTGGCTGAATGACGGCATTGAAACATTCAGCTAGGGGGATATACGCTGCACTGGCTAGACAGCATTCCGGGCAGTAAGAGAGAATGTAGCGGAGATGAAAACATGACATAAACGTGTTTCATGTTTCATGTTTTGTGTGCCACTGTGTGGATGCTAATAAAATACCAAATACTAAATAAACTCACTAAAATACCAAACACTAAATAAACTCACTAAAATACCAAACACTAAATAAATGCACTAAAATACCAAATACTAAATAAACTCACTAAAATACCAAATACTAAATTAATGCACTAAATTACCAAATACTAAATAAACACACTAAAATACCAAATACTAAATAAACTCACTAAAATACCAAATACTAAATAAACTCACTAAAATACCAAATTCTAAATAAACTCACTAAAATAAATTAACTCACACAAATACGCAAACTCAATAGCTTGTAATGTCTCTGATAGTTCTATCAAGGAGGATAATTTGCGGTAGAGCAACAGGTTAGTAAGTTTTTACTTTTTTAGCTTGGGGATTCGATCCAGCAACCTTTCGGCTACTGGCCCAACGCTCTAGGCTACCTGCCACCCCTACCGTCCAGTGTGTTAGGACTACCTTACCCATGAGGCCAGTGTAAGCCAGGAGGCAGGCTGCATAGTATGTGTGGCAGGCAGCATAGTGTGTGTGTTAGTCCTTACCCATGAGGCCAGTGTGGGCAGGGAGGCAGGCTGCATAGTGTGTGTGTTAGTCCTTACCCATGAGGCCAGTGTGGGCCAGGAGGCAGGCTGCATAGTGTGTGTGTTAGTCCTTACCCATGAGGCCAGTGTAGGCCAGGAGGCAGGCTGCATAGTGTGTATTAGTCCTTACCCATGAGGCCAGTGTGGGCCAGGAGGCAGGCTGCATAGTGTGTGTGTTAGTCCTTACCCATGAGGCCAGTGTAGGCCAGGAGGCAGGCTGCATAGTGTGTGTTAGTCCTTACCCATGAGGCCAGTGTAGGCCAGGAGGCAGGCTGCATAGTGTGTGTGTTAGTCCTTACCCATGAGGCCAGTGTGGGCCAGGAGGCAGGCTGCATAGTGTGTGTGTTAGTCCTTACCCATGAGGCCAGTGTAGGCCAGGAGGCAGGCTGCGTAGTGTGTGTGTTAGTCCATACCCATGAGGCCAGTGTGGGCCAGGAGGCAGGCTGCATAGTGTGTGTGTTAGTCCTTACCCATGAGGCCAGTGTGGGCCAGGAGGCAGGCTGCATTGTGTGTGTGGCAAGCTGCATAGTGTGTGTGTTAGTCCTTACCCATGAGGCCAGTGTGGGCCAGGAGGCAGGCTGCATAGTGTGTGTGTTAGTCCTTACCCATGAGGCCAGTGTAGGCCAAGAGGCAGGCTGCATAGTTGTCCTGTTTGCAGCCACTGGCAAAGTGCTCTGAGGGCTGACAGTCGTACTGGAACTGGGCCCAGCGGGACCTGGGTGGGGGACACAAGACAACATCCATCAGTTAGGAACTGGGCCAAGTGTCCCCTTTCTCCTCTGACTCCCTTCCCTCCCCTCTCTCCTCTGACTCCCTTCCCTCCCCTCTGACTCCCTTCCCTCCCCCCTCTCCTCTGACTCCCTTCCCTCCCCTCTGACTCCCTTCCGTTCCCTCTCTCCTCTGACTCCCTTCCCTCCCCTCTGACTCCCTTCCCTCCCCCCTCTCCTCTGACTCCCTTCCCTCCCCTCTCTCCTCTGACTCCCTTCCGTCCCCTCTCTCCTCTGACTCCCTTCCCTCCCCTCTGACTCCCTTCCCTCCCCCCTCTCCTCTGACTCCCTTCCCTCCCCTCTGACTCCCTTCCCTCCCCTCTCTCCTCTGACTCCCTTCCCTCCCCTCTGACTCCCTTCCCTCCCCCCTCTCCTCTGACTCCCTTCCCTCCCCTCCCCTCTCTCCTCTGACTCCCTCCCCTCTCTCCTCTGACTCCCTTCCCTCTCTCCTCTGACTCCCTTCCCTCCCCCCTCTCCTCTGACTCCCTTTCCTCCCCTCTGACTCCCTCCCCTCTCTCCTCTGACTCCCTTCCCTCCCTCCCCTCTCTCCTCTGACTCCCTTCCCTCCCCTCTGACTACCTCCCCTCCCTCCTCTGACTCCCTCCCCTCCCTCCTCTGACTCCCTTCCCGCCCCTCTCTCCTCTGACTCCCTTCCCTCCCCTCTCTCCTCTGACTCCGTTTCCTCCCCTCTCTCCTCTGACTCCCTCCCCTCTCTCCTCTGACTCCCTCCCCTCTGACTCCCTTCCCTCCCCACTCTCCTCTGACTCCCTTCCCTCCTTTTCCTCCCCTCTGACTCCCTTTCCTCCCCTCTCTCCTCTGACTCCCTTCCCTCCCCTCTCTGACTCCCTCCCCTCCCTCCTCTGACTCCCTCCCTCTCTCCTCTGACTCCCTTCCCTCCCCTCTGACTCCCTCCCCTCCCTCCTCTGACTCCCTCCCCTCTCTCCTCTGACTCCCTTCCCTCCCCTCTCTCCTCTGACTCCCTCCCCTCTCTCCTCTGAGTCCCTTTCCTCCCCTCTCTCCTCTGACTCCCTTCCCTCCCCTCTGACTCCCTCCCATCTCTCCTCTGACTCCCTTCCCTCCCCTCTGACTCCCTCCCCTCT